>CM060340.1:36472701-36490201 GCA_030674155.1 Stramonita haemastoma
GGCCAACCTGCAGCAGACCACCGATTGAAGGTAAGGTGAGGTCACCCCCTCCCTCTCACCTAACCCCCAGTCATGGGGTCAGGTGTGAGGTGGGTGCTGTTCTCCCCAGGGCTGCCAGGAGCGCTGTCAGGTCATTATCCCCGTGACGAGGGATCCGACACGGCCCGGGGCTGGCAGTGGGGATGGCAGCATGAATTAACTGCCAAAGCTGCGTCACGGAGACTTGGCGCACAACCCGTACTCTGTCACACCCACTGGCGTGAAGAGGGCAGTCATGTGGATGGTTGTAGGCCTATAATATATACCTTCCTTGTGTGGCTACTAACGCTCCTGATTGCTGTGTCTTTCTTGAGCGTTGTTAGTTTGGGTTGGTTTTTTTTTACTGACTTGTTGATTGTGGGCAGGTGACGTTCATTTCATTCATGTTTCATTTTAGATGGTGTGTGTTTGTGTTCGATGTACTGAAGGAATGTAGCCTAGTGGATTTTTCTCGGGGTTTTTCTTTTTTGTGACATAAGGTCAACGAGAAAGTATCACAGACTGCTGCACAAATATGGGGCTTATAGTACTTGAAGATGACTAAGAACAAAGTTATTCGTGTTGCGTGAGTGGTTACATTGATACACTCTGGTTAGTTTGAGAAATACAGTCTGGAATAAGTGTCATTAAAAAAAAATTGATGCAGTATTTTTCTATTTTATTTATTTATTCTTTTAATCGAGGATAATGGAATAAACACTCCTGTGCTTTTAAAATTAAATCTAGTCCTCCGTGTGTATGAAGTTTTTCAATCTTGTCATCTGTTCCCACCGGCACACAATGGCAGTATAAGTTTGTAGTGAACGTGCACTGTATAAATTGTAAATTCTTTTCAACATTGGTGAATTATTAAGCTACTGAATAAGGCTGCTGTTTTTATGGACTATCCCATCCTTGCCTTAAGAGAGGTGAATGGATCACATTTCACATCGTAAGTAATCAATGAAATAAATAACCCAGAACTCAGATAATTATTTGGACGACAAGTAGATCTCTATAGGTAATAAAACAGAAACCCCTGTTTCAGCAGTGGAGGTTCTTACTTTTACTGACGAGCGAGATAAAAAAAAAACAACACAAAAAAACCAACCATCTAACCTGAAGATAGGATAATCCCTTTAATCCTCCCACCTCCACCTTCACCTATCCCGTAAGTCCCGTGGACGCACAACTGAAGATTCTGCAGTGGTAGTACGTAAAAAAAAACAACAGAGCACACCACCTTTCAAAAAAAAGAAACCAAACCAAAGACACACACCTTTAACCAAAAATGGACAAAACGGACATACCTCACCCAACAACACCTCAACCCCCCTCGCGGACCCTAGCCAGAGCAGTCCCGGCCCTGCAGCAACAACAGTAGATCTCTCCAGTAGCTCTTCTCCTCCTCACCCCGCACACCCATGCCGCCTCCACACACTTCGTGTCCCTGTCCAGTCCCCCTCCTTCCCCTGTCCCCTCCACCCACTCCCCCCGCCCTCCGCCCCACCCCCACGAAGATCCCTGGTGGACTGGGAAGTATGACCTGGCGGCCAAGATCATCGTCCTGGGGGACTACGGGGTGGGAAAATCCACCCTGTTGGGTACCCTGGGTGCCGTGAAGGACATGGGGTGGTGTCGCTGTGTGGCTTTCAAGCCAACGAATACGTGGAGATGGAGTGCTCCAAGAACGACAAGAAGATTCTGATCCGTCTGATGGACACAGGGGGTGAGTGAGAGTGTGGTGGTGTGTGGGGGGGGGGGGGGGGGAGTGGGTGTGGTGTGTGTGTGGTGGGGGGGGTGAGTGAGTGAGTGAGTGGGTGGGTGGGTGGGTGAGTGAGTGGGGGGGTGGGGGGTGAGTGGGTGAGTGAGACTGAGAGAGAGTAATTGATTGATTAATTGATTGATTGATTTATTCTTTTATATCGTGGATAATGGAATAAGCACTCTATGCTTTTTTACATCCAGTCCTCGTGTGTATGCAGTTTTGTAAATGTCATCTGTTCCCACCGGCAACAGAGAGAGAGAGAGAGAGAGAGAGAGAGAGAGAGAGAGAGAGAGAGAGAGAGAGAGAGAGAGAGAGAGAGAGAGAGAGAGAGAGAGAGAGAGAGAGAGTGTGTGTGTGTTGTGTGTGTGTGTGGTAACCACACATCCATTGCATGATGATCGACGAGAATGAGGATGATATAATGCTGATATAATGCTGCTGCTATGGAAGTGCATGTGCTTTAAACCTACTTCACAGGGCTGTACTCTAGGCTTACAATCATAATAATTATATCCCGGTGTCAACCGGGCCCGAGAGATACAGATACCTGCGGTGTTAGTCAGGTAATTTGAGCAACACTCTCGAACTCGCATCCGTAAATTGTAATACTGTGTGTGTGTGTGTGTGTGTGTGTGTGTGTGTGTGTGTGTGTGTGTGTGTGTGTGTGTGTGTGTGTGTGTGTGAGTGTGTGAGTGTGTGTGTGTGTGTGTGTGTGTGTTTGTGTGTGTGTGTGTGTGTTTGTGTGTATGTGTGTGTGTGTGTGTGTGTGTGTGTGTGTACGCGCGAGTGCGCGCGCGCGCGCGCGCGCGTGTGTGTGTAAACACTCTCATTACTTACATACTAGCATCCAAATGTTTTTTTCTGCTTTTTCCCCCAGAGACATTGAGCGTGAATACAGTACTGATGGATATAAACATGATTGAAATAATGAATACATGAATGTTTTGTCTGAATGACGAATTCTTTCCCTTTTTTAAAGAATGAAGGAATCAATGACTGAATGGATGGGATGGATGAGTGAATGAATAAATGAATGAGTGGGATTCAATATTCAAGTATTGAAAATTTCTTTTACCGAATGTTCGTCTAACAATGTGCATATGTAAAGTAGGCCTACGTGTACATTGGCTACATGATCTTAGTTACTTTAATCAGTACTTTAAGACACAAAAATGCACACGCGCGCGCGCCCATACACACACAGACATACACATACACACACACTCCCCCCTCCACACCTACCTACACACACGCACGCAAACGCACGCACGCACACACACACACACACACACACACACACACACACACACACACACACAACACACACACACCCCACCACACACCCACCCCCAAACCTATACACACACATACACACACTTATACTCTTTCACAACACACACACACACACACACACACACACACACACACACACACACACACACACACACACACACACACCTCACACACACGCACACACACATGTACACATGTACACACATACACACCTACCCCCCTCCCCCACCCACCCACCCACCCACACACACACTAACTCACCTCAAAGAACTGTTGTTATGTATCTAATTGCAAAGAAGACAGAAGTGTTGTCAGGAAACCTATCTATTTCAATCGAAGGCCTAATAAGGGCTTTGGAAACAGCATGCTACTGTACTGTTCGAGGGTCATGTCCGTTGTGTATACCATAGAAAGGGGATTGGGGCGACTGTGTCGTCGTGCGTGCGTGCGTGCGTGCGTGTGGGTTGTGGTGGTTGGTGTTGTTGTGTGGTGTGTGTGTGTGTGGTGGGAGGGGTAGGGTGGGTTGTTATGTGTAGTAGTGTGTGTGTGTGTAGGTGTGGTGTGTTTGTGTGGTGTGTGTGTTGGTGTGTGTGTGTGTTGTTGTGTAGTGGTGGTGTGTGTGTGTGTGTAGTCGTTGTGTGTTTATGTGTGTGTGTTTGTGTTGTGTGTTGTGTGGTGGTGGTTGTGTGTGTGGTTGTGTGTGTGAGAGTGAGTGTATGAAATTTTTATATCGAGATAATGTACATCAGTGCTTTTTTTCATCCAGTCCGTGTGTATGCAGTTTGTAAATCCTGTGTGTGTGTCGCCGCGGGCGCGGCCGGTCGCGCGCGGGGGTGTGTGTGTGTGTGTGTGTTGGTGTGTGGCGCGTGTGTGTGTACGTCGTGTGTGCGCGCCGGGGTGTGTGTGGTGTGTGTGTGTGTGTGTGTGTGGGAGGGGGGGGGGGGGAAGGGAGTGAAGTGAGGGGGCGAAGAGATAAGTGGTTATAGCGTCATCCTCATGATCTCAGGGTCGTGAGGCTGCAACGAATTTAACGAAAGTGTAAGACAAAAGATTACAATGAATAATTCACAACCTGATGAAACGTAGACACGTGGGGGACGGGATAGCCTGGTGGTCAGAGTGATGTGCGAAGCCGCCGCTGTAGTCTAGTGGTTAGGGCATTGGACTCGTAATCTAAAGGTTGCGGGTTCGATCCCAGCTTTCGGCTATGGCGTTGTGCCCTTGGAAAAGGCACTTTACGGCTATTTTCTCACCCCCCCCAGGTGTAAAAGGGGGTACCAACCTTGTGTTGGGGGTTAACCCTGCGATAGACTGGCGTCCTATCCAGGGGGGAGTCTATGACTCTCAGTCGCTTAACGCCACAGAAACCGGGATAAGCACCGGCCTGATGAGCCTTAGGCTCGGGACAGACTTTAACAGAGTGATGCACGCGTGATCTGCTGACCCGGGTTCGAATCTCGTTAGAGAGGATATTTTTTCCTCTGGAGTTAACATCAGCGCCAACTCCGCTTCCCTGTAAAAGTCCTTCGGATTAGACTATAAACCGAAGTCCCGTGTGCGAACGCACGCAGAAGATCTAGCGCACACATTAAAACCCATTCCACTTTTCGGAAGAGTAGGACAGTGTGTGTTGGTGGGAATGAATGACTGAATTTACAAAACTGCGTACGCACGGGGGCTGGATGTAAAAAAGTACATGAGTGCTTATTCCATTATCCTTGATATAAAAGAATTCTCTCTCTCTGTCTCTCTGTCTCTGTCTCTCCCTGCCACTGAAAGACATTATTCCCAAGAATTTATTTTCATTTTATTTTTTTTTTTAATTGAATCTTTGATAAGTCATTTTCAAAATGATTAAGAAGTTGGTACCTGCGACTTGTTTTTCCTCCACTACTTTTTCCTCAATAAAAGTTTTGAAGAAACATCTGATGGACAAATTGTAAGTCCATCTTTACGCTCGGGCTACCTTACATCTGTCTCTTTGTTGTTATTCTTACCCTTGTTGATTTGTATTTTTTATTGTTTGTCTGTATGATTTGAGCTTATTTGAACTGTCTCGGGTTTGTTTTATCTTGTATTGTGAGGTTTTGTTTGAAAGAAAACCCTCATTTATTTTAGTTTTTTTTTTCAACATAGGTTGATATTTGTCTTTTGAATGCTTTAGAAGTAAATTTTCTTGATTTTTTTGTGAGGGCAGGATGAAAAAAAAAGTTGTGTAAACTTAATCTTTTACCCTCAATAAAGGGGATGGGATAGCTCAGTGGTCAGAGAGCTCGCTTTCCCCCAGCCAAGGTTAAGCAGCGTCGAGCGTGGTTGCCAATGATGGGTGACCGTTTGCGCGCCTTGTCTACAGTATAGTTCCCCCCAGTTCACCCAGTTGTTAATGGGTGGTGGTGGTACTGCTCTTTTAGGGTCAGGAAGTAAAGCAGCGAGGAAAGGAGATGGGCACGCCCTCAACATGCTGGCCCCTAGTAGAAGCTGAGATCTCTACGCCTCGACCTACGCCTAAGTTATGGACACTTTACTACCTTACCTTAAAGATCAGTTGAAATGATTGACTTGACCATGGATAGGTACTGATGCCACCTTGCTTCAGGCAAGAGCGTTTCGAGTATGACGTCATACTTACTGTCCGAGGCGTCAGGTGTTTGCTATGTTCAACGTCACAATGAAGAGTCCTTCATAACGTATCAATGTACTACCACATCAATACTGCATAGTAGTATAGTAGTCGGTGTAACAGCAGCAGTAGGTCAGTAGTAGTGGTGTAGTAGTAGTAGTAGTGTAGTGGTAGTAGTAGTAGTAGTTAGTAGTAGTAGTAGTAGTAGTAGTAGTAGTAGTAGTTAAAAGTTAAAGTCTGTCCCGAGCCTAAGACTCTCAGGCCGGTGCTTTTATCCCGGTTTCTGTGGCGTTAAGCGACTGAGAGTCATAGACTCCCCCCTGGATAGGACGCCAGTCTATCGCAGGGTTAACCCCCAACACAAGGTTGGTACCCCTTTTACAGCTGGGTGGGGTGAGAAAATAGCCGTAAAGTGCCTTTTCCAAGGCACAACGCCATAGCCGAGAGCTGGGATCGAACCCGCAACCTTTAGATTACGAGTCCAACGCCCAAACCACTAGACTACAGCGGCGGCTAGTAGTAGTAGTAGTAGTCTTTTATTTATTATTATTATTATTTTTATTATTCTTTTAGATCGAGGATAACGGGATAAGCACTCGTGTGCTTTTTTCATCCAGTCCCGGTCTATGCAGTTGTGTAACTATTGTCATCTGTTCCCACCGGCACACAATGACCTACTCTTACGAAAAGCGGAACAGGATTTAACGTGTGCACAAGATGTTCTGCGTGCGTTTGCACACGGGCCTCGGTTTACAGTCTCATCCGAAAGACTTTAGGAGAGTGGAGTCAGCACTGATGTTAACTCCAGGGGAAAATCCTCTCCAACGGGAATCGAACTGTTCGTCAAATTGCCACGCAATGTTCTACCATAGGCTACCCGTCCCAGTAGTAGTAAAGTAGTAGTAGTAGTATAGAGTTATGTAGTATGTAGGTAGTATATAGTCAGTACAGCCAGCAGCAGCACAGCATATAGTAGCAGTAGCAGTAGCAGTAGCAGTAGTAGTTTTTTTATTTTTATTTTATTTTATTCTTTTATATCGAGGATAATGGGATAAGCACTCATGTGCTTTTTTTTCATCCAGTCCCCGTGTGTATGCAGTTGTGTAACTATTGTCATCTGTTCCCATCGGCACACAATGGCCTACTCTTACGAAAAGCGGAACAGGATTTAACGTGTGCACAAGGTGTTCTGCGTGCGTTTGCACACGGGGCCTCGGTTTATAGTCTCACCGAAAGACTTTTGGGGAGAGTGGAGTCAGCACTGATGTTAACTCCATGGGAAAAATCCCATCCAACGGGAATCGAACTCGGGTCTCAAATTGCCAGCGCAATGTTCTGACCACTAGGCTACCCCGTCCCCATGTAGTAGTAGTAGTAGTAGTAGTAGTAGTAGTAGTAGTAGTAGTAGTATATAGTAGTAGTAGTAGTAGATAGTAGAGTAGTAGTAGTAGTAGTAGTAGTAGTATGTACAGTAGTACATAGTACCAGTAGTAGAGTAGTATAGTAGTAGTTAGTAGTAGTAGTAGTAGTAGTATAGTATTAGTATAGTGTAGTATAGTAGTTAACATCAGCAGCACCAGCAGGAAATCTCTATTTATTCTATTCTTATTTTTTCTCTCATCCAGTGCCAATGATAGCACTACTGTAACTGGTGATGGTAATGACGACGACGACGTGACAACGACGATGAAGACGACGAGGAGGAAGATGAGGATTTGGATACTGGTCTTAATGATAAATACGATGACGTCAAGGATCATCATGGGATGATTAAGACAATCACGACGTCAACCACCACTGTCACAACGATGATGACGACGACGATGATGATGATAAAGCTGCTGCTGCTGATGTGGATAATGATGACGATTATGATGATGATGAGGATGATAATGATGATTGGATATGACGATTATGATGATGAGGACGACGACGACGACAATGATGATAATAAACACCACCACAAGTCTCATTACCACAACGACGACGACGACGATGGTGATGATGATAAATGATGATGATGTTTATGATGATAATGATGATAATAGTGATGGATAGAGAAGGGAGGATCATGATGTGTGATGATGATGTTTAAGATGACGACGATGACAACAACAACAACAACACAACAACGACAATAACTTAAACCACCACAAACAACCACACACACACACACACACACACACACACACACACACACACACACACACACACACAACACAACAACAACACCCAACATCTTCCTTTATTAACCCCCCCCCCCCCACCCCATCCACCCCAAACCACACCCCCTACCCCCCTACCCACCCCTACCCCAACCCCACCCCCTGCCCCACCCCCACCACACACTCACCCTACCTATCCCACCCACCACCCCCTACCCACCCCAACCACCCTCTACCCAACCCCCACCCCCTACCCACACCAACCCCATCACCCTTACCCCCCCAACCCCACCCCCCACCCCCCACCCTACCCCCAACCACCCCCTACCCCAACCCCCCAACCCACCCCCCAACCCCACCCCTACCCCCCTACCACCCACCTACCCCACCTACCCACACCCCACAACAAAGGTACAACGACCTAGGAGTGTACGCCCCAGCACGAACACATGAGCAACATCAGCGCCATAGTGGTTGGCAACAACAGCTGCGGAGGGAAAGAAGAAGAAGAACGCGAGCGCCGCGTCTCGGCGGAACGAGCTTACCGCCTGGCCGAAAGCCTGGGGCTGGCCTACTGCGAGACGCACGTGCGCAACGAGCAGACGACCCTGTGCATCCTGACCCGTCTGGTGAACAACATCATCGTCAACCGGGTGCGCCGCCAGAGTCTGGCCATCACCATCATGCCTGCGGCCATTCAGATTCACCAGCACAGCAGCAGCAACAGCAGGAGGCCAGGAAGAGGAGAGGCTTGAGAGAGAAGCGACGCTGGAGATGTTGCAAGACGTCTTGATGGGATTTTTGGGGTGGTAGTTTTGGTTTGGGGTTTGGTTGGTGGGTTTGGTTTGGTTGGGGTTTGGTTTGGTTTGGGTGGGTTGTGGTTGGTGGGTTGGTGGGTGGGTGGTTGGTGGATGAGGATGATGATAAGGAGGAAGAGGATGAGGATGATGATAATGGTGATGATGATTATGAGGAGGAAGAGGATGATGAGGAGGATCTGTTCCCACAGAAAAACCAGTTCTACCGTTCAGGGTCCAAGAAATGCAATCAGCGTCTAAACTCAGTTCAGGATCTTGAGAATTGGAAACAGTTAGTTTGCTTATTCTGGTAGTATACTCACCGACCGGACAGTGCCGATGTACGATCTGGAAATAAAAAAAAACAAACAAACAAATTGACTTTGACTTTAACTTTGACAGTAGCTTAATTAAAAATGCACGAACCTAGCCCAAGCCATCAGGATCTGTTTATACATGATACGATTGAAGAAAAAAATTGTTGAAAATGGGCCTCACTTTCTTTTTTTATTTTTTTTTCTTAAACAACAAAACGGACAATTAAGAGTGAAATGCTCTGTGAAATATTGTAGAAAAGGTGTGTAGTATACTGCAATTAAAGAGGAATAATTGTGAATTAAGGCCTTGCTGCTATCTGCAACCATTATCTTTTTTCTGCTGATCCCATGCCTGTTGAGTGTATTGTCCGGGGGCAAAGTAAGAGTGGTGTCTGGTTTTATGCCTTTTATTCTGCCAGAGGTAAAAAAAGATAAGGTAAAGGTGTCCCCATAACCTAGGCGGTCGTAGGGGAGTGAGGTGTCAGAGACCTCAGCTTCTCTAGGGGCCAGCATGTTGAGGGCGGTGCCCATCTCCTCTCCCTCGCTGCTTTACCTTCCCTGACCCTAAAGAGGGCAGGTACCCATTTACAGCTGGGGGGACTGTACTGAAGCCAAGGCGCGCAAACGGTCACCCCTCCAACTGGTAACCACGCTCGACGCTGCTTAACTTGACATGGGGGAAGCGAGCGCTCTGACCACTGAGCTATCCCGCCCCATAGGTGGGACCATGGAAGGAGTTTTTGTCAGTTTATTTTTTCCCCACATTTATTCCATTAATTTATTTTATTCTTTCATATCGAGGATAATGGGATAAGCACTCTTATGGTTTTTTTTTTTACATCCAGTCCCCGTGTGTATGCAGTTTTGTAAATGTCATCTGTTCCCACCGGCACACGATGGCCTACTCTTACGAAAAGCGGAACAGGATTTAACGTGTGCGCAAGATGGTCTGCGTGCGTTGGCACACGGGGGCCTCGGTTTATAGTCTCATCCGAAAAACTTTGGGGGAGAGTGGAGTCAGCACTGATGTTAACTCCAGGAGAAAAATCTCCTCGAACGGGAATCGAACCCGGGTCGTCATATTGCCAGTGTAATGTTGTGACCACTAGGCTATCCCGTCCTCCACATTCCTTGGCTAGAACTCGGACGTTCACCAGTGGTAGCAGTTTGTGTCTGCGACCATTTTTTGCCCACCACTATGGTAGCTGCATTCCGACTGTGGGGATGGTGTCTAAACACAACACCCATGTACGTGCGTTTAAAAAAAAATGATTGTCACATATTTTTACCAGCACACAATGGCCTACTCTCCCAAAAAGCGGAACGTGTGTGCAAGATGTTCTGCACAGAAGGACCTCGGTTTATAGTCTCATTTTAGGACTTTTTGAGGGAGTGGAGTCGGCAATTTATTATTTTTTATATTTATTTTATACCACTTTATGTCACAGCAGATTTCTCTGCGTGAAATTCGGTGCTGCCCCGGAGAGCACGTCGCCACAAGTGCAGGCCTACCCATTATTTTTTTTCTTTTTCCTGTCTGCAACTGTATTTATTTCCTATCAGAGTGGCTTTTTTAAATACAGAATTTGGCGGGGACAACCCTCTTGTTGCCGTGGTTCCTTTACGTGCGCTAAATAATAATGTGTAACCACGGGACCTCGGTTTATCGTCTCATCCGAAAGACTAGCACCCAGACCACCACTCATGGTCTAATGGATGGGGGAAAAGTTTTGGGCCCAAACGGCAGGTATGTAAATTCAGAGGAAAAATCCTTGGAACTGGTTCCTCGTTGGTGGCTCGACCCGGGGATTTCCTTATGTGTTCATGTGTGTAGTTTTCATTGGCTGTCGGCAGATCCAGAAATAAATCATTGTGTCCATTTTGTTGTGTTGAACAAAGTAGTGAACATTTTATTATTATTATTTTTTTTGTGATGCTTATTTTTTACGATGTGCGAAAGAAATAATTAGAATGATTATATTTTAAGTTAAGCGTGAATAGTTTGTGTTGTGTGTGCTGTGAAGACACTTGACATTGTAAATTGTATTGTATACACTAACTGTCACGGCAGATTACTCTGTGTGAAATTCGGGCTGCTCTCTTCCAGGGAAAGCGCTTAGAAACACGAGCAGCGCAATACAGTATTTTTTGGTTTGTTTTCCTCTTTGCATATGTAGCCTATTTGATTTTTTCATTATTTTTTTTGTTTTCCTGTTTGCATATTGCCTATTTTGATTTTCTATCAGAGTCCTTTTTTTTCCTTTAAGGATTTTACCAGGGACAACTTTCTTGTTGCGTAGGTTTTTTGTTTGTTTTTATGTGAACTAAATGAATACTGCATACGGGATTGTACTGAAGCTAAAGGGCGCAAACAGTCAGTCACCCATCCTTTTGGTAACCTGCTCCATGCTGCTTAACATTGGCTGGGGGAAAGCGAGTGTTCTGACCACTGAGCTATCGATCCGGTCCCGTGTCATTTTAACAGCCATGGTGATCAGGTGCCAATCGATAGGCATGATCAGTGGTTGAACAAGATGTTAGAGGACATCTTTGATTTTTAGTCAAGAAAGAAAAAGAGAGAGAGAGAGAGAAAGAGCAAAAATTAAAAAGAAAGAAAAGAAAGAAGGTCTGTTCTCTCCCACTTATGTTTGTGCGTGCATGTCCTCTTGTCTCTCTGTTTCTGTCAGTCTGTTTATCTGTCTGTCTGTTTGTCTGTCTGTCTGTATGCCTGTCTGTCTGTATGTTTGATTGTCTCTGTCTCTATTTATCATTTGTGTGTGTGTGTGTGTGTGTGTGTGTGTGTGTGTGTGTGTGTGTGTGTGTGTGTGTGTGTGCGCGGCACGCGCGTGCGCGCGTGCGCGCGCGTGTGTGTTTATTCTCTCTCTCTCTCACATACATACACGCAAACACACACATACACACACGCACACGCATACGCAAATAAACAAACACCATACACACATCACTCACACACACACACACACGCGCGCGCGCGCGCGCGCGCGCACGCATACGCACGCATACACGCACGCACACACACGAGAACATACCACCATAACACCACACACACACACACCACACAACCACACACAACACCACCCCAACACACACACCACAACACACACACACCACACCAACACACACACACCCACACACACACACACACACACACACACACACACACACACACACACACACACACACACACACACAAAACACACACACACACACACACACACAAACACAAAAACAAAGAAACAAAGGCGGGAGGTGTGTGGAGTTCATGCTTGCATAATTATATAATGATAAACAATACAACAATATTGATTTTATCAGGTGGGTTTATGAGCATTGGGCAGGGAAGAATACACAACTCAATGCTAACTTACAACAGAAAATGCTCATTTTATTATTCAAAAAATAAATAAATAAAAATAATAATTATTATAATTATAGATACACTTTGAGAGGTTAAAGTGGTGTGGTGTGTGTGTGTTGTGTGTGTGTGTGTGTGTGTGTGTGTGTGTGTGTGTTGTGTGTGTGTGTGGTGTGCGTGTGTGTGTGTGTGTGTGTGCGTGCGTGGTGTGCGTGCGTGTATGTGTATGTGAGTGTGCGTAAATATGTGCATAAATGCGTGCGTGTTTGCGTGTGTGTGTGCGCGGCGCGTGCACGTGAGTGTGTGTGTATGCGTATGTGTGTTTGTGTGTGGTTGCGTGCGTGTCGTGCGTCGTGTGTGCGTATGTGTGTGTGTGTATGCGTGCATGCGCGCGGCGCGTATGTGTATAGCGAGCAGTTTCCTATCAAAATGGAACAACTCAATGCTTTTTGGCAATGAGACACAGCATTCTTGTTTAGAAATCATGGATATGTACCCCCCATCCCCCACCAGAAAAAAGTCAAGTCATAAGTTCTTTTCCTGTGACTTTAGCCCTGTAATGATCTAAGTCAAATGACTTTTGCCATACACTTCGTTACAATCAAATAAATGAAGTCGATCAATTAATTACAGCTCACAGAATACATGGGTAAAACCAAGTTTATAACTAATGTTTCACAGCAAGCATTTGTTACAAAATATTGCCTTTTTCATGCATAATCATTCGATATTGGGTTTTTATGATTGTTAATCTAGATTGTGTTACACTGATTGTCCAATAACATACACACGCCATTATTACATTCACATAAAATATCTTTCTGTCTTTTTTCATTTAAAAAGTGGATTTCACGATAATATTATACGAAGATAAAATCTTTGGGGTAGGAATACATCAAAGAAGGTCAACATTCATAGACTTCTGAGAAAGTTACACTCACACCAGCATGATAATATGATAGAATATGATATAACACAATACGACATAACCTAATGAAAAATGACATAACACTATTTAAACAATAGAAATCTGGAAAACAGAATAACACATAAACCTATGATATGTATCTAAATCATAATATGTAGTTTTGAAGGAAATCTAGATATATAAATATTCAAGATATACCACGAATAGAATACAAATGGCACTTTTGCACTGTGATACAAAAATAAAAGATCACGTTGCCTAATTGAATGCTTATTCCATTATCCTGGATATAAAAGAATAATAAAATAAATAAATAAATAGTGTTCTCATTTTGGTCAGCTCCAAGCCCACTGATTTCATAATCCAGACCCATAGTTAGCCATCAAACGACTGGTCATTTCGTCAAGATTAACACAGAAGTTCGGTGGCTTTGAGTTAATAATTATACACAACCCTCTAGAAAGACTATAGGGATCAGAGTTTGAATCTCGTAAGCCCTCTACATTTCCTTCTTCAGCACAAGAACTTGTTCTTTGCCAGCTCAAATTTCAGATTTGTCAGTCGCTGCCTCTCCCATCTTTTTGTGGCTGCTCTGCTTCTTGTTTGGATCTGGTGCTGGTTTAGTCGGTTAGGATTTGAGGGGAGGGAGGGAGGGTTCTTTTCGATGAGGCGATACATCGAGATCTTGCAGGTAAAGCGTGTTTAACACACGTAAAAGAACTATCGGCAACAAGACGGCTTCGGTTGGCAAAAAACTCTTTCGAAAAAGCTCCATTCTGTAAAAGATGAAGAAAAGTACACGTAGAGAGAACATACATTAAAATACACAACAACTATCGATAAGCACAATACTATGACACTACACTCTTGACAAGGGACAGGGGGGGGGGGGGTAGGGGTAGGGGTAGGGTAGTGGTGGTGGTAGTGGTGGTGGTAGTGGTGGTAGTGGTGGTGATGCAACCCATGAATTTTTTTTTTTTTTAATAGAGAAATTAGTCTGTTCGCATGTCTGCAATACTTTAGTCATTCAGTCGACCGCCAGGACCATCCCAAGTAAATGCAGAG
Organism: Stramonita haemastoma; assembly: GCA_030674155.1. Classification (NCBI taxonomy): domain Eukaryota; kingdom Metazoa; phylum Mollusca; class Gastropoda; order Neogastropoda; family Muricidae; genus Stramonita; species Stramonita haemastoma. The sequence continues at coordinate 36,487,049 of CM060340.1, forward strand.
CATGGAAGCCATTTTTACACCAGACTATCATCCTCAAACGACAACTGTCGATCGAAACAAAAACGAAACAGTCTAGAAGACCAAATTAAAAAAAAATCTTGGGTTTGAGTTCACCTTAACCGAACTACCCCTTACCCCCACCCCGACCCTCTACACCCCCACCCCCTACCCCCTACACACCCCATCCTCCCTCTCGTTCCTCACCCCAACTCCATCCCAGTTAATTAACCATAAGTGGTTGTGCCACGATCATCTGGACTGGCCAAGACAGTCTCCCAGGGAACAGTAAGGGGAGGGAGACGAAGAGGCAGACAGAGGAAACAATTAGATGGGAAACAACATCAGAGAGTGGACAGGCCTTGGGTGGAACGACCTACTGCAGAGGGCGGAGGACCGTGGGAAGTGGAGGGAGGCTGGTTACAGAATCTTCAGTTGTGCCCCTACGGTCCGCGGGACTACGGGACAGGTGAAGGTGAAGGTGAGAAGATTGTGGCTGGGTACTAGTCTTTTCATGTAAACCAAGACGATAAACATAGGTGTCTCGCGTGCAACAAGCATTGAACGCACGTAAAAGAACCTGTGGCAACAAAAGGATGTAGAGTAGGGAGGAGGGAGAGGGGGGGGGGGGCGTATTCTAAGCAATCAGAAAGGCAGTATCATCACGTATGGAAAGTGGCACATAGCGGATGGAGGCGGAAGAGGAGGAGTGGAGATGGAGGAGGGAGGGGGAAGGAGGAAGAGGAGGAGGAGGAGGAGGAGGGGGGGTGGGAGAAACGAAGAAGCAGTACAAGAACAAGAACAATGACAACAACAACAAGCACACCCAGCAGAACACGAACAAAACAACAACAACAACAACAACAACAACAACAACAACAACGAGTTAACAATACTAACATCCAACAATCAGCAACAACAAAACTGCCCCTTTTTTCTCTCAAAATCCTCCTTTCAACAACAGCAAAACAAACTCAAACAAACGAACAAACAATTAAACAAACAAACACCAACAACCCCCCCCCCCAACCCCCACCCCCCCCAACCACCCAACCTAAACTGCCACTTCTCTCTCCCAAAATCCTCCAACCAGACTCACCAACCCCCCCCCCCCACCCCCCCCAAAAAAAAAGAAAAGAAAAACAACACCAAAATCTCTGTTTCTGGTCCAGTGATCTGGAACAACCTCCCTCTCTCCCTTCGTAAAAAGCCTACCTATGACACATTTAAATCCAGCCTCAAGACACACTTATTTCAAAGCTAAGACTTTCCTATCCTGTTCCATCATCTGCCCTTGCTCTCAACAGCCGAAATATCCACCGCCCTGCCAAAGTGTTTATACTCTATGTGTGTTTATACTACCTCTCTCTCTCTCTCTCTCTCTCTCTCTCTCTCTCTCTCTCTCTCTCTCCTCTCTCTCTCTCCTCTCTCTCTCTCTCTCTCTCTCTCTCTCTCTCTCTCTCTCTCTCTCTCTCTCTCTCTCTCTCTCTCTCTCTCTCTCTGTGTGTGTGTGTGTGTGTGTGTGTGTGTGTGTGTGTGTGTGTGTGTGTGTGTGTGTGTGTGTGTGTGTGTGTGTGTGTGTGTGTGTGTGCATTGACTTCGTTAAAAATTTTAATTGTTGTTGGCTGCATGCGCAAGAATTGGTTGAATGCAAGCGCTTTGATTTGTTTTTGCAAGATATAGTGCTATATAAATTCCATTTATTATTATTATTATTAAAAACACCAAAACCCACAAAAAAACGAAGACTCCCTCCACCCTAACCCCAACCCCAACCTTACCCCACCCCACCTCTCAACCCCCCCCCCCAACAAAATCCTTCTTAGTAGCGGAGGATTCCACATGAGGCGGCCAAGGCAGTGGCTAACATCAGGAAGCTGACGCCTATGGTCCTGGGAGCAGAGGCCGGGAAAGAGGCGGTGATCTGTCGGCTGTTGAGGGCTTGCACGGGTCGGTAGTTGTCCTGCAGGCTGCTGCTGTGACTGTCCTGAAGAGCCCTGAAGGCGTTCAGCTGCGCACGGAATCAAGATTCATTTAATTTTTTCCCCCCATTTTTTTCCATTTTGTTCTTTTATATCGAGGATAATGGGATAAGCACTCATGTGCTTTTTTCATCCAGTACCCGTGTGTATGCAGTTGTGTAAATATTGTCATCTGTTCCCACCGGCACACAATGGTCTGCTCTTCCGAAAAGGCGGAACGGGGTTTTAACGTGTGCGCAAGATGTTCAGCGTGCGTTCGTACACGGGGCCTCGGTTTATAGTCTCACCCGAATGACTTTGACATTCAGTTCGATTGAAGATGGATGACTCAAAGAAAGCAAGATTGAAGAATTTGAGGATTGAGGATGCATGACTCACTCAAAGAAAGCAAGATTGAAGGATTTGAGGATTGAAGATGGATGACTCACTCAAAGAAAGCAAGATTGAAGAGTTTGAGGATTGAAGATGGATGACTCAAAAACTACTCAGGATCGAAGCATCAGGATTGAGAATTAAAGGGTTTTTAGAAGATTGAAGGATCAAGATTGAAGAAAGAAAATGGAAGACTCGAAAATCAAGATTGAGGATTTGGAGATTGAAGAATCAAGATTTTGAGGATTGGGAGATTGTGAAAGAAAATCAAGATTGGAGACTACTGAAGATTGAAAAAGATAGGAGTTTGAAGATCGAAGCATCAAGATTGATTATTGAAGATAGAAGATTGAAGAATCAAGATTGAGTATCAAAGATGGATGATTGAAAAATCAAGATTGAAGAAAGAAAATGGAAGAATCAAGAATCTAGATTGACTGAACATAGAAGAGTCAGGATTGAAGATTGAATACTGAAGATTGAAGCATCAAGATTGAGGATGGGAGATAGAAGAATCAAGAATCAAGATTGAGAATTGAAGATAGAAAATTGAAGAATCCAGATTGAAGACTGGAGATAGAAGATTGAAAAATCGAGATTGAATATCGATGACTGAAGATCGAAGCATCAAGATTGAGGATTGAAGATAGAAGAATCAAGAATCAAGATTGAGAGTTGAAGATTGAAGAATCAAGAATAAGATTGAGGATTGAAGATAGGATATTGAAGAATCCAGATTGGAGATAGAAGATTGAAAAATCGAGATTGAATATCGATGACTGGAGACCAAAGCATCAAGACT
>CM060340.1:36495201-36500201 GCA_030674155.1 Stramonita haemastoma
ACACAGATAATCACAACACCCACACGCATCCACCTGCGCTCACACACACACACACTTTAACACACACACACACCACACACACACACACACACGCACGCACGCACACACACACACACACACATTGTTTGTTGGTTAGGGTTGTTTTTTTTCGGGGGGGGGGGGGCTTCTATTATTAACTGTTCACTACTTTTCTTTCTTTTTCTACTTGTTTTGTAATTAACCTGGCCATTTGATGACCTAAATTGATATCTTTATGCACACACACACACACACACACACACACACACACACACACACACACACCACACACACACACCACACACACACACACACACACACACACACACACACACACAACACACACACTCTCTCTCTCTCTCTCTCTCATCGTATGCATGCACGCTCATCACACACACACACACACCACACTCACACACACACACACTCACACACACACACTCACACACTCACTTTCACACACGTGCACACACACACACACACACACATTCACACACGTGCATACACACACACACACACGCACATATACACAAACACACACACACATTCAAACACACACATATTCATACACATTATAAGTGACAAAACACAAACTTTAGTCACACACAAGCATCTGCTTTTCTTCTTTTCTCCCTGTCTCCCTTCGTCTAATATCACTAATAGTGAAAAGACGTAAATCTAAAGAACGAACGAACACAAACACACGTACACACAAGCATATACTCTCCACACACAAGCACACACAGAGAGAAACACACACACACATACAAATACACACACACAAATACACACACACACACAAATACACACGCACGCACACACGCACACACACACATACACACACACACACACATTCATCCTCACCCTCATCCCATCCTGTACCCCGTAACCCCTACATACACTCACACACACAACCCCATCCCTAATTCCACCCCAACCCACACTCCCTCTACACACACACACACACACACACACACACACACACACACACACACACACACACACACACACACACACACACACATCCTCCACACACACACACTCCACCCACACACACACACACACACACACACACACACACACACACACACACACACACACACACACACACACACACACAACACCCTCTCCCCCCACACACACCTCAATGAAAACTCCGAGGACTGCTAGTCCGTCCGCGTGAGTCACGGCGTTAGACAGGTCACTGTACTTGGTGTTAAAGGTCACGATGTGAAGCTGAAACCACATCATAATCATTATTCCACATCACTCCTATCTCACCACACCATGACATAATTAATTTAGGGAACCCCCCAAATCACATTCACAACTACATTTCACATCGTTGTTATTTTTTTGTGTGGATCGAAAATCATATTCCACATCGCTGTTAGCTTATGTGTGGATCCAAAACCACATTTCGCATCACTGTTATCTTATGTGTGGAACCAAAACCACATTCCGCATCAGTGTTATCTTATGTGTGGAACCAAAACCACATTTCACATCGCCGTTATGTGTGGAACCAAAATCATATTCCACATCAGTGTTATCTTATGTGTGGAACCAAAACCACATTTATCGTAACTGATATCTTATGTGTGGAACCAAAACCACATTTCTCATCACTGTTATCTCATGCTACTATGTGGAACTAAACCACACTCCACATTGTTGCTTTATCATTCTATTATGTGGAACTAAAACTACACTTTATATCGTTGCTCTATTATTCTATTACGTGGAACTAAAACCACGCTTTATATCGTTGTTTTATTATTACACTATTGTATCGATGTTCTTTTATTCCATTATCATTTCGTTGTTTTACTATTCCACTGTTATATCGTGGCTCTATTATTCCACTGTTATATCGTGGCTCTATTATTCCACTATTATATCGTTGCTCTATTATTCCACTATTATATCGTTGCTCTATTATTCCACTATTATATCGTTGCTCTATTATTCCACTATTATATCGTTGCTCTATTATTCCACTATTATATCGTTGCTCTATTATTCCACTATTATATCGTTGTTCTATTATTCCACTATTATATCGTTGTTCTATTATTCCACTATTATATCGTTGTTCTATTATTCCACTATTATATCGTTGCTCTATCATTCCACTATTATATCGTTGTTCTATTATTCCACTACGTGGAACTTAATTCACACTTTATATCGTTGTTCTATTATTCCACTATTATATCGTTGCTCTATTATTCCACTACGTGGAACTTAATTCACACTTTATATCGTTGTTCTATGATTCCACTACGTGGAACTTAATTCACACTTTATATAGTTGTTCTATTATTCCACTACATGGAACTTAATTCACACTTTATATCATTGTTCTATTATTCTACTACGTGGAACTTAATTCACACTTTATATCGTTATTCAATTATTCCACTTTGTGGAACTTAATTCACACTTTATATCGTTGTTCTACTATTCCACTACGTGGAACTTAATTCACACTTTATATCGTTGTTCTATTATTCCACTACGTGGAACTTAATTCACACTTTATATCGTTGTTCTATTATTCCACTATTATATCGTTGCTCTATTATTCCACTACGTGGAACTTAATTCACACTTTATATCGTTGTTCTATTATTCCACTACGTGGAACTTAATTCACACTTTATATCGTTGTTCTACAATTCCACTACGTGGAACTACATTCACACTCCACGGCATGGGAGAGAACTGTTCTATTTTAAGTCTTTCTTGGGGGAAAAAGGCAGGATAATGGCCCATGAATGCAGAAAATAGCCAAGAGAGAGGCGACATAAGGATCAAGGCAGAAACAAAGAGAGGGATAGAAAAGAAAAGGAATTTCTAGCACAGACCTTCCAGAAGGTGGTGAGGATTTACTTATGTATTAAAAAGAATTTCTTTTATATCGAGGATAATGGAATAAGCACTCATGTGCTTTTTTACATCCAGTCCCCGTGTGTATGCAATTTTGCAAATGTCATCTGTTCCCACCGGCACACAATGGCCTACTCTTACGAAAAGCGGAACAGGATTTAACGTATGCGCAAGATGTTCTGCGTGCGTTCACACACGGAGCCTCGGTTTATAGTCTCATCCGAAGGACTTTTGGGGAGAGTGGAGTCAGCACTGATGTTAACTCCAGGAGACAAATTTCCTCGACCGGGAATCGAACCCGGGTCGTCAAATTGCGAGCGCAATGTTCTGACCACTAGGCTATTCGGTCCCCGTGGATGCTGTTTCTACCAACCTTGGCATCGCCACAGAGGGAGTTAGCCTTGAACTGATAGGAGAAATTGAAGACGGGATAGCTCAGTGGTCAGAGCACTCGCTTTCACCAAGCTAAGGTTAAGCAGCATCCAGCGTGGTTACCACGTGGATGGGTGACCGTTTGCGCGCCTCGGCTTCAGTACAGTCCCCCCAGTTCACCCAGCCGTCAATGTGTACATTGCCCTCTTTAGGGTCAGGGAAGGAAAAGCAGCGAGGGGGAGGAGATGGGCGCCGCCTTCAATATGCTGGCCCCTAGAGAAGCTGAGGTCTCTGACGCCTCTTCGCTCCCCCGTGGACCACATAGGTTATGGGACATCTATCTATCTATCTATCTATCTATCTATCTATCTATCTATCTATCTATCTATCTATCTATCTATCTATCTATCTATCTATCTATCTATCTATCTCTCTATCTCTCTCTCTCTCTATCTATCTATCTATCTATCTATCTATCTATCTATCTATCTATCTATCTATCTATCTATCTATCTATCTATCTATCTATCTATCTATCTATCTCTCTCTCTCTCTCTATCTATCTATCTATCTATCTATCTATCTATCTATCTATCTATCTATCTATCTATCTATCTATCTATCTATCTATCTATCTATCTATCTATCTATCTGTCTCTCTATCTCTCTCTCTCTTCTCTCTATCTCTCTATCTCTCTATCTCTCTATCTATCTATCTATCTATCTATCTATCTATCTATCTATCTATCTATCTCTCTATCTCTCTATCTCTCTATCTCTACTCTCTATCTATCTATCTATCTATCTATCTATCTATCTATCTATCTATCTATCTATCTATCTATCTATCTATCTATCTATCTATCTATCTATCTATCTATCTATCCTTTAGTCTGGCGACCGTGGGGGCACCCATGAAGACTTGACAACCAGTTCCTCCATTCCTCTCTCTGTTCTGCCTTTCTCAAAATTTCGTTGAGTTCTAGGCCTGTCCATTCGCTGATGTTGTCCTCCCATCTCTTCCTTGGTTTTACCACTTTTTCTTCCCTCCTTGGACAGTGCCCGGCAGTATTGTTTTTGCAAGTCCTTTTGATCTTGTGACATGCCCGTAACCATTTCAGTTGACGCTTCTTTACGATTGATAGAAGGTTTTCGTAGAGACCATGGGGCACCTTTAGGTAAAGGTGTCCCATACATAACCTATGTGGTTGTAGGGAGCGAGGCGTCAGAGATCTCAGCTTCTCTAGGGGCCAGCATGTTGAAGGCGGCGCCTTGGCTTCAGTACAGTTCCCCCAGCTGTAAATGGGTACCTGCCCTCTTTAGGGTCAGGGGAAGGTAAAACAGCGAGGGAGAGGAGACGGGCGCCGCCTTCAACATGCTGGCCCCTAGAGAAGCTAAAGTCTCTGACGCCTCGCTCCCCTACGACCACAGGTTATGGGACACCTTTACCTTTACGTAAAGGTGCCCCATGGTCCTTACGAAAACCTTCTATCAACCACGCTCGACACTGGGCACCTTTACCTAAAAAAAAACACCCTGAAATGTTTTTACCACGAAGAAAAAAGGTAAGGAAGGGAGAAGGTGCGTACCTCCATGGGGTAGGAGATGCCGTCCACGGTGTGTTCGGATCCCAGGGTGCTGGAGCTGCCCCAGTGGAAATGGAACTGGGCCACCTGGTACGTGTCGGGTAGATTGCCACCCGTCATCGTCACCGCAGT
>CM060340.1:36505201-36507701 GCA_030674155.1 Stramonita haemastoma
TTTATTTATTATTTATCTATACAACTTTATGTCACAGCAGATTTCTCTGCGTGAAATTCGGGCTTTCTCTCTCCCCGCGGAGACCACGTCGCCACAAGTGCAGCTCCTACCCTTATTTTTTTTTCTTTTTCCTGTCTGCAATTGTATTTGTTTCCCTATCAGAGTGGCATTTTTTCTACAGAATTTTGCCAGGGACAACCCCTTGTTGCTGCGGGTTCTTTTACGTGCGCTTACTAATAATGCGTAACACATGGGACCTCGGTTTATTGTCTCATCCGAAAGAGTAGCACCGAGACCACCGACTCTAATGGATGGGGGACAAGTTTTGGGCCAAACGGGAATTTGAACCACCGCACACTCCGACCCGGACTTTTCGCTTTCTAGACAGGCGCGTTACCTCTAGACCACCGATCCACTGATGAAACTCGGAGCCTAGCTAATTTATTTTTATTTTTTATATCGAGGATAATGGATAAGCACCATTGTGCTTTTTTACATCCAGTCCTCGTGTGTATGCAGTTTTGTAAATGTCGTCTGTTCCCACCGGCACACGATGGCCTACTCTTACGAAAAGCGGAACAGGATTTAACTGTGCGCAAGATGTTCTGCGTGCGTTCACACACGGGGCCTCGGTTTACAATCTCATCCGAAGGACTTTGGGGGAGAGTGGAGTCAGCACTGATGTTAACTTCAAGAGAAAATCTCCTCGAAAGGGAATCGAACCCGGGTCGTCAAATTGCGAGCGCAATGTTCTGACCACTAGGCTATCCCGTCCCCCTTATAGCTAAGGAATAAGGAGGGGTGGGAGGTGGGGGGGGGGGGGATTGACAGAGCGTGATTATTGCACCTGAAATGAAAAAAAAAAATGAAATGACAATTATACTGTATGCATCCGGCAAAGAAAATATTATGTAAGTCTCTTCTGTGCTGTAATCAAGGTGTGTGTGTGTGTGTGTGTGTGTGTGTGTTGTGTGTGTGTGTGTGTGTGTGTGTGTGTGTGTGTGTGTGTGTGTGTGTGTGTGTGTGTGTGTGTGTGTGTATGTGTGTGTGTATGTGTGTGTGGTGTGGTGTGTGTTTATTGTGTGTGATGTGTGTGTGTGTGTATGTGTTGTATGTGTATGATGTGTATGTTGTATGTGTGTGTGTGTAGTTTGTGTATGTGTGTGTGTAGTGTGTGTGTGTGCACGTGTGTGCGCGTGTATGTATGTGTGCGTGCGTGTTTGTGTGTGTGTGTGCGCGTGTTTATTTATTTATTTACTATTTTATATCGAGGATAATGGAATAAGCACTCATGTGGGGGGGGGGGGGGGGGGGGGGGGGGGGGGGGGGGGGGGGGGGAGGGGGAGGGAGGGTAGGGGCGTTTTTTTTTCGTTGTTCTTATTGTTGTTGTTTTGGTTTTTTTTTGTTCCATCAGCTAAATCTCCGGGGTTCACCAATGATGATGTTATTTATTTATGTATTCACTTATTTTACACATTAGGTAGCCACATTCCGACTCGGAATGTAATAGTTTAATTAAGTCTGTCTCGAGCCTAGTCATCAGCGTGCTTATCCGTTCTGCGTTAGCGACTGAGAGTCTGACTCCCTGATGACGCAGCATGCAGGTACCCACCAAGGTTGAACCTTTCACTGGTGGTGAGAAAATAGCGTAATGCTTTCAGGCCAGCCATGCGAAAGCTGATCGAACCGAACTTAGATTACGTACACGCCTAACTGCAAGCGCGTGTATCAAGTTAGATGCCTATAAACATTTAGTATGTATTTTTTTTATTTTTTTTTTTTTTACCATTACGCCAGATTCAAATATGAGTATACAGTCATACATACATAATAATACATACATACATACATAATACATACATACATACATACATACATACATACATACATACATACATACATACATACATACATACATACATACATACATACATACATACATAAACAGACGTACACACGCACGCACGGACGCACGCACGCACGCACGCACACGCACAGACAGATTGACAGATAGACAAACAGAGACGCAATGAACTGTAAAAAAAAAAAAAGACTAGCAGACCGTCACTTAAAACCACATCAAAGAAACAGAAAAACACGGAGACACGCACACATGCGTGTATCTCTGTCTGTCTGCTCTTCTGCCTGTCTGTCTGTCTGTCTGTCTGTCTGTCTGTCTGTCTGTTGTCTATCTGTCTGTCTCTACTCCATATCGCAGATCATCTTGTGCACACGTTAAAACCCGTTCCGCTTTTTGTAAAAAAAGCATATGTACTTGCGAACCGGCATTACCAAAAATAACAAAACACTGTAACACGACACTGGGGATCTGTCTGTCTGCTGTTGTCTGTCTGTATTCTTGTTAATTGTCTGTTCACTCCTATCATATCGCAGATATTCAATTACCTTCGAAAAGAAAAACAAAGTATAAAGAAATCTCCTCGTAAATATAATACGGATGACAAAATTGACAAAACTTCATCCACACGGAGACTAGATG
>CM060340.1:36515201-36520201 GCA_030674155.1 Stramonita haemastoma
GCCGCCCTCAATATGCTGGCCCCCTTAGAGAAGCTGAGGTCTCTGATGCCTCGCTCCCCTACGACCACACAGGTTATGGGACACCTTTACCTTTTGACAAGGAGAGTAATGATAGTGCAGTGACGGGGTGGTATGGAATGGGAACGGTTCCTACCAGGTATTAAGTCCTTCAACCTCGGTGGTGTCAGGTTTCCAGGATCAATGACTCACCACAACCCGTTTGTCTTTCTTTCACCCTCGACTCACTAACGTGGCTGAGTTTAATGGTTTTTTTTTTTGCACAAAGTATATGATTACGTTACGGTCTGCATGACGTACGTTAGCACGTGGGTGTGTGGGCGCGCCACAAGAGAGAGAGAGAGAGAGAGAGAGAGAGAGAGAGAGAGAGAGAGAGAGAGAGAGAGAGAGAGAGAGAGAGAGAGAGAGAGGAGGAGAGAGAGAGAGAGAGGAGAGAGAGAGAGAGAGAGAGAGAGAGAGAAGAAGAGAAGAATCTTTATTTTATTTCGAGGATAAAGATAACATACATTTTTTTCATCCAAGCGCAGGGATAAAAAAGAAAAGGAAAAGAGAGAGAGAAGAGGAGAGAGAGAGAGAGGAGAGAGAGAGAGAGAGAGAGAGAGAGAGAGAGAAGAGGGAGAGAGAGAGAGAGAGAGAGAGAGAGAGAGAGAGAGAGAGAGAGAGTAGTTTTTAATGATCTTGATTTTCAAGGGTTACAGAGTAAGCAAATCGAGAGAAGACGAGAGAGAGAGAGAGAGAGAGAGAGAGAGAGAGAGAGAGAGAGAGACGAAGAGAGACAAGAGACAGAGACAGAGAGACAGAAGAGACAGAGACAGAGACAGAGAGACAGAGAGAGAGACAAGAGAGAGAGAGGAGCTATGTAGTGTACGGCATATAATTTGGGACATATATACTCTAACACCGTAATCTATTTATGATTATACCCCCCCCCCCCTATAAAAACTATATCTTAACTATGATGGACATAGTTATTCCGCTCACACTAAAGGATCATTAGATAAAAAAAAGGTTCACAAAATACAATAAAGTCAGAGGTTCATCGTTCAAATCTCACCTCAATAACTGCAATTGTTTTAACGCATCCCTGCATATGGGGAGATGATAGAGAGGCAACGCAGACCTTCAAGAAAATAAGGAGTCATTGTTCAAATCTTTATATAAAAAAAATACAATAGCTCCAGGGTCCACAAGACAATGAATGACAGTGTGGTCAGGGTGGTAGACCTTTCCAAAGAAAATGTCCATTATTCAAATCTTGTCTAAAAAAAAAAGTCATAACAATCCTCCCCCCCCCCATCCCCTCATCCTACCCGCCCAAACACACACACCACACACACACACACACACCACACACACACACATACACACACACACACACACACACACACACACACACACAACACACACACACACCCCAGCATTCACTAATGTCATAACTGCAGTCTTTATTTAGCATTGACCGGCCTACAGATACATTTTGAGAGAGACACCAAGAAATCTACAACAGACGTGTCCACGACAAAATTCTATCAGAAATGAAAATATATTAAAGGAAAAAACATCTCCTGTCGCTGTCAAAAAAAATAACACACACACACACACACTTATACACACTTATACACACACACATACACACAGACATACCACACATACACACGCACACACACACACAGACAACAGCCCAAATCACAATACATAAGGAACAAAAATCACCGTCCTGCAACAAATAACACACACACACACACACACACACACACCAAGACAAGACAAGACAGACAGAGACAGAGACAACACACACACACACACATACACACACACCTAACACACACAACACACACGCACACCGCACACACACACACACACACACACACACACACACACACACACCACACACACACACACACTATACACACACACACACACAAGACAAGGAGGAGGGAGGGGGGGGGGGGGAAGGGGAAGGGGAGAATGGGGCAGAGACAAACAAACACAGCAAAACCAAACCAGTGAAAACAACCAAACCCAAAGCGAAACAAACGAAAACAAACGAACATGGTAGGCAAGGGAATCTAAGATGGCCACACACACACACACACACACACACACACACAACACACACACACACACACACAACACACACACACACACACACACACACAGACACACACAGACACACACCAGACACACACAGACACACACAGACCACACACAGACACACACACACACACAGACACACACACACACAGACACAAAACAGACAACACAACACACACAGACACACACAACACAGACACACAGACACAGACACAACACACACACAACACACACACACACACAACACACACACACACACACACACACACACACACCACACACACACACACACAACACGATGGAGGAACTGATGAAACCAACTAGACAAACACATGGCTGCCAGGTAAGCAACACAGAAAAGAAGACAGCAGAGACAGAGACGACAAGAACAGAGAGAGAGAGCAGAAGGAGAGCAGAGACGAAGAGAGACGACAGAAGACGAGAAGAAGCAAGAAGGGAATGAAGAAGAATAACATAAGGAACAAGTAAGTACACACAACCATCCAGCAGGCTTGTGATTGTGAGGAAGAGGAAACCTAACGCGTAGACAAAACAAATGTTAAGGTAAGTGATTGAGAGAGAGAGGAGAGAGAGAGAGAGAGAGGAGAGAGAGAAGAGAGAGAGAGAGAGAGAGAGAGAGAGAGAGGAGAGAGAGAAGAGAGAGAGAGAAGAAGAGAGAGTTTTTCAAGATTTATTCTTTTATATCGAGGATAATGCAATAAGCATTCTTGTACTTTTTTTAGTCTAGTCCCCGTGTACACAGTTTTGTAAATTTTAGTCATCTGTTCCCACCAGCACACAAGGGCTACTCTTACGAAAAGCGGAACAGGATTTAACGTGTGCGCAAGATGTCCTGCGTGCGCTGCACACGGGGGCTCGGTAGCACTGATATTAACTCCAGGGGAAAAATCCCCTTGGACGGGAATCGAACCTAGGTCGTAAATTTGCAGCGCAATGTTCTGACCAATATATATATATATATATATATATATATATATATATATATATGATATGATAAGTAATATGATAATATGAATATAGTAAATAATATGATAACATAAGAAAAAAAAAAGAAAAAATATATAAGTATATATGATAGAGACACGACGACAGCACAGAGAGACAGAGACAGACAGAGACAGAGACAGAGACAGAGAAAGAGAAAGAGAATGGGTTTCTTTTCCCTTTTCCGTTAAAAAAAAAATTTCTTGTGTTGTTTTTATTTTTTTCTCCTCTTCCCTCCCTCAGGCAAAAAAATTCTGCCATGGCAGTATGAGGGCTTAGACGGACTAATATACAGCACAATGTGACATTATCCCCCTTGACAAACGCCCCAGGCTGGTCTCCCTTGCGCGTTCTTCCAGTTCACAATGATCCCCCCTTAACAGGGAAACAGACCTGTGTGTGTGTGTGTGTGTGTGTGTGTGTGTGTGTGTGTGTGTGTGTGTGTGTGTGTGTGTGTGTGTGTGTGTGAGATAGATGAGAGAGAGGAATGAATGAATGAATGAATAAATGAATGAATGAGTACTCTTTATTTTTCAAGGGTAACAGAGTAAGTATTGCCGTTTTTTTTTCATCCAGCTCTTGCCCTGATTAGGGAATAGCATGAAAAAAAAACAAAACAAAACTAAGAAAAACACAAACCACCATCACCAACAATAAAAGTTCAACCTATGGTTTTAGAAAAGGACATAAGTGTACATTGTGGAGAGAGAGAGAGAGAGAGAGAGAGGAGAGAGAGAGAGAGAGAGAGAGAGAGAGAGGAGAGAGAGAGAGAGAGAGAGAGAGAGAGAGAGAGAGAGAGTGAGAAGGAAATCAGTGGATAGAGAGAAAGAGAGTGATGATGAATGAATGATGAATGAATATTTATGTTTAAGGTAAGAGTGTATTACTACTTTTTCATTCTGGCCTTAGAGTGTGAGAGAGGTGGGGAGGATGAAGGAGAGAGTGGGCGAGTAGGATGTGGAGACTGAGGAGTGAGAGAGAGAGCTGTTGATCATTGTACATGTGTTTGAGCTTGAGTGTGTGTGTGGTGGTGTGATGTGTGTGTGTGTTGTGTGTGTGTGTGTGGTGTAGTGTGTGTGGTGCGTGTGTGTGGTGTGTGTGTGTATGTGTGTGTAGTGTGTGTGTGTGTGTGTGAGGGCATTGTCATTCCTTGGTAGTCTATACCAGTGTTTGATACATATAGTTTGTTTTTTTTGTTGTTTCGTGGGTTCAAAACAAAAACGTATTATGTGTGTGATGTCGCGTCGTGTGTGCATGCATGCATACATGCTTAAATGTGTACAAGCACGTGTGTGCACACTCGCGCTTGCTTGTGTTTATATGTTTTAGTTCACGCGCGTGTGTGTGCATGCGTGTATTATGCCTGTGTTCCTTCTGGCGGTATGTGCCCATGTCAAGCGAGTGAGTGGGTCTAACACTGAAAGATGAAGTCGGTGTGAGAAATGAAAACCCAGCAGTTGTTGTCCCAGTCCTAACAAACTAGCCTATAACCTGGTCTATTTTTCCTTGATTCCTTTGTGCATCGAAAACAGTAGCCTATGCTGCTGCTGCTGCTGCTGCTGCTGCTGTGTGTGTGTGTGTGTGTGTGTGTGTGTGTGGTGTGTGTGTGTGTGTGTGTGTGTGTGTGTGTGGCAGTGAACACAAAGGCTAGCCAGTGTCTAATTACAATGGAAACCACCTCGGCCTTGTATGCTTACTGCTTGCAGTGTCTATTATAGCGAGAAACCACACACATGCACGCACACGCACACGCACACGCACACGCACACATACGCATGCGCACGCGCGCGTGCGCACACACACATACACACACGCGCGCGTGCGCGCTCACGCACACACACATACACACACACACACACACACACACACACACACACGCACAC
>CM060340.1:36522701-36525201 GCA_030674155.1 Stramonita haemastoma
CTGCGTCTGTATTTGTTTTTCTATGAGAGTTTTTTTTTTTAAACAAAATTTTGTTAGGGACAACACTCTTGTTGCTGGGGATCTTTAAACGTGCACTAAATAATTTTGTGAAAAAAGGACATAAAAGACAAAAAAAAAGGAACAGAAAGAACGAGAAAGACACACAAAAAGAAAAGAACAAAAGGAGGAAAGAAAGATGAAAAAAAAGAAAGAAAGAAGGAAGGAAGGAAAGAAAGAAAGAAAGCAAGAAAGAAATGGGCTGTTTTGCATTGCGTTCCACTGTATCGTGTTGCACTACATCATGTTGTATTGCATTGTATTGCATTGTGTTGAGTTGTATTGCACTGTTGTAATATATTGATTGCACTGGATTGCATTGCACAACGTTGTTCTGTATTGCACTTGATTGCTTTGCACTGTATTGCATTGGTTCGCGTTGAACTGTATTGCACTGTATTGCACTGTATTGTACTGTATTGCACTGTATTGCACTGTATTGTACTGTATTGCACTGTATTGCACTGTATTGCACTGTATTGCACTGTATTGTGTTCTACTGTTGTTACGTATTGCTTTTAAAAGAGCAAAAGTCTTTGTCTAGAAAACACTCCAGTGGACGCAGAACGCTGACTGAGATACCAAGAGCTGCTGCCCATTTCTCGTGAATCGCATCCAGACAGAGCACACGTTGACTCAGGAATCAAGTTGTATTTCTTTTATTCTGCAGAATCACTTCAAAACAATGTTCATTTCCATTACAAGAGTTCCAAAGCATTTCTCAATAAAGCTAATAATATACCGTGTCATAAGCAAAGAATTAATGTCAACCATAGCAGTCCTACAAATATTCTAATTCTTTTTAATAGGAGCTCTGGATCTGTTTGTAACAACTGTATTGCGCTGTTTTGTGTTGTACTATATTGTATTAGATTGTACAATGTTGCTTTAGAAAGGAATATAGAAAGAGAGCAACAACAAAAAAAAAAGAAATCGGTTTTTTTTATTTCAAAGTTCTACATTGAGGCTTTCATATAAAAAGAAAGAAGGATGGAAAGATAGAAGAACTGAAATAAAGAAAGAAAGAAAGAAAGAAAAGAAAAAGAAAGAAAGAAAAAGAAAGAAGGAAGGAAAGAAAGAGAAAGGGAAATAAATAAAATAAAGAAGAAGAGAAGAAAGAAAGAAGAAAGAAAGAGAAAGAAATCAAGAAGGAAAGAAAGAAAAGAAAAGAAAAGACAGGAAAGGAAAAGAAAAAGTAAATCGGACTTTTTTCTCTGCAGGACTCGCAGAACTGTAGAACAGTGGTATCCTGTCATGTTTTCTGTTCTCTTGTTTTCTTCTGATTGTTTTTTGTTTGTTTGTTTTAGTTTCCCATCTTCAACTGTATTTGTTTGCCTTCAAGAGTTTTTTTCCTTCTGTTTTCTTTAGAAGTTTGCTTGTGACAGTCCATCGCTGTCATTTAAAAAAAAATGTACATGCCATAATTGTGCAACACACAAGCACATAGGAACCCCAGTTCATTGTCGTTTTCCAAAGACTGCTACTGAAAATGTAGGTCAAAAAGGTTTTACAAACGGGTACTCATAGGGTCACCACATGGACATCTGATGTTTTTGTAACTTTTTTGGGGGTGGTTTTTTTTTTATACGATAAATGCATGAAATTTGTTTCTAAAAATATAGTATATTAACTGTTTTTGCTGTTACCAAATTCAAGTCATTTTTGAGAGGGAGTTGTGTGACATGAAATATGGGAAGGGTCAGACAGCTCTTTAAAGATCGTTCCTTGAATTGACCAGATTCTTCTTCTTCTTCTTTCTTCTTCTTCTTCTTCTTCTTCTTCTTCTTCTTCTTCTTCTTCTTCTTCTTCTTCTTCTTCTTCTTCTTCTTCTTCTTCTTCTTCACAATTCTTCTTCTTCACAATTCTTCTTCTTCTTCTTCTTCTTCTTCTTCTTCTTCTTCTTCTTCTTCTTCTTCTTCTTCTTCTTCTTCTTCTTCTTCTTCTTCTTCTTCTTCTTCTTCTTCTTCGCAATTCTTCGCAATTCTCTTCGCAATTCTTTCGCAATTCTTCTTCTTCTTTCTTCTTCTTCTCTCTTTTCTTCTTCTTCTCTTCTTCTTCTTCTTCTTCTTCATTCTCTTCTTCCTTCTTCTTTCACAATCTTGCTTCACATCTTTATCTTCTTCACAATTCTTCTTCTTCTTCTTCTTCTTCTTCATATCTTCTTCTTCTCTTCTTCTTCTTCATTCAATTCTTCTTCTTAAATTCTTTTCTTCTTCTTCTTCTTCTTCTTCTCTTCTTCTTCTTCTTCTTCTTCTTCTTCTTCTTCTTCTTCTACTTCTTCTTCTTCTTCTCTTCTTCTTCTTATCTTCTTAATTCTTCTTCAGGCATTTTTGTTCTTCTTTGAAATCTTCTTATTCTTTGCCATTCTTCTTTGCACTCTTTTATTCTTCCTCCTCCTCTTTCTTCTCATCATCATGATCCCTCTTCGTGGGTCTGGAACTCA
>CM060340.1:36532701-36545201 GCA_030674155.1 Stramonita haemastoma
AGATAGAGAGATAGAGAGATATATAGATAGATAGATAGATAGATAGATTAGATAGATAGATAGATAGATAGATAGATAGATAAAGATAGAAGAAGAGAGAAGAGAGAGAGAGAGAGAGAGAGAGAGAGAGAGAGAGAGAGAGAGAGAGAGAGAGAGAGAGAGAGAGAGAGAGAGAGAGAGAGAGAGAGAGAGAGAGAGAGAAGAAGACAGACAGACAGACAGACAGACAGACAGACAGACAGACAGACGAGAAGAAGAAGAAGAGAAGAGAGAGGAGGAGGGGGGGGGGAGATAGAGATTCTAATGCATAAGATGATGTCAGATATGGTTCCTCCTACCATTATTGATTTATTTCCAATTAATGATAAACGAACACACTCACAAACTTGCATTATCGAAGGCCTCCAACAGATTCGTTTAAACCAAACTTTCATTATTCAGGAGGAACCCTATGGAATTTATTACTGGAAATTCTCGAAAACTTAAAAATCTATTATTCCTTCAAGAAAATGTATCAAGAACATCTCTCTCTCTCTCTCTCTCTCTCTCTCTCTCTCTCTCTCTCTCTCTCTCCTCTCTCTCCTCTCTTCTCTTCTCTCTCTCTCTCTTCTCTCTCTTTTTCTTCTCTTTTCTCTCTCTCTCTCTCTCTCTCTCTTATCTTCTCTCTCTCTCCTCTCTCTCTCTCTCTCTCTCTCTCTCTCTCTCTCTCTCTCTCTCATCTCTCTCTCTCTCTCAAATGTTTTATGTGTATTTTATCGTTGTGTAAATGTAATTGTTTTAAAGAAAGAAAAAAATGTATCATCTTATTCTTCGTATACAAACATCTTTACCATATGACTTCTTCTTTTTTATTTTTTATAAATTGTATAGAAGAAAGATAAAGAGTGTTAGTGATGATATTATTGGTCAACTTAAACTGTATGCAACATTATCTGGCTTAAAATTTACTGTGTAGTCTTCCCCCCCCCCCCCCCCCCCTCTCTCTCTCTCTCTTTTCATATTTGTCCTATTTAATAATCACGTGTGTGTCGAATGTAATGGATTCTGTGTAAACTTTTTCATTATAATCTTATAAAATAATCTAATTTAATAATAATAATAATAATAATAATTACATGGAATTTGTATAGCGCTATATCTTGTAAAAACAAATCAAAGCGCTTGCATTCGACCAACACAACACACAATCAACAACAATTTACAGTTTTAAACAAATTCGAATGTACACACACAACACACGCACGCACGCGCGCACGCACGCAGCACGCACGCGCGCACACACACCTACAAACGTTATGCACTTTGGCAGGTGGATGTTGAAGGCAGGGACAGGTAATAGATGGAAGCGGAAGGAGAAAACTTAGGTTTGGAATAAGTGTGTCTTGAGGTTGGATTTAAAAGTGTCATAAGTAGGCTTTTGCCGGAGGGAGAGAGGAAGGTCGTTCCAGATCGATGGACCAGAATCAGAGAAAAGAGCGGCGGCCAACGGTAGATAGGTTGAATCTGGGTATTCTTAAGGACAAAGTATCTGCCGACGAGCGGAGGGAGCGAGAAGGTATGTACAAGTGAAGACATTCACAGAGGTAGGAGGGTGCGGTATTGTGGAGACATTTGTAACAGAGGGTATTGATCTTGTAGTTTACTCTCTGTGGTACGGGCAGCCAATGGAGAGTTTTCAAGAGAGGGGTAATGTGCTCAGATTTTTTTCTTTCTGAGGACAAGACGAGCTGCAGAGTTTTGTATTACGTTGAAGGGAGTGGATGGATGATACTGGCAGACCAGCCAAGAGAGAATTGCAATAGTCCAGACGTGAGAGAATAAGAGAAGTGACAAGTTTGGATGTTGCATCAGTGGACAGGTACTTGCGAATTGCGCTAATACGCCGTAGTTGATAGTAGCATGACTGACAGGTTTGGGTAATGAATTTTTGTGTGGAGAGAGGGTTGTCGACAACGACTCCTAGATACTTCACAGAAGTGGATAGCGGAACTGACGTGTTACCCAATTCTATTGAAGTTGTTGAAATGGAGGAGAGTTTGTGTTTGGCGCCTACAAGCATGGCTTCGGTTTTATCTGCATTTAGTTTTAATTTGTTTTGTATCATCCAGTGTTGGATGTCTTGAAGGCAGCTGGTCATATTTGTCAAGAGAGAAGGAAGATTTTCAGGTTGTGTCACTGCTTTGAATCTGCGAGTCGTCAGCATAAAAGTGATAATTGATATGATGACGGTCTATTATATGTGACAATGGAGCAGTATAGAGGGTAAAGAGAAGAGGGCCCAGAACTGATCCCTGAGGGACACCACATTCCAGTTTGGCAGGCGCTGATTGAATCTTGTTTACTGCAACTGTTTGGACTCGGTCTTTACAAGTAAGCTCAATAACTATGTCCATCATGATTACATTGTGTTCGGTTACATGAATAATCTAAAACCCAGGCACATATTTCCTTTAAAATGAAGTTTATGATGATATGCGCGCGAACCTGCGCGCGCGCTGTGCATGTGTGTGTTGGTATGTGTGTGTATCTGTTTGCTTGGTTGTTTTGTTGTTGTTGTTGTTGTTTTTTAAAGTTGTTGTTGTTTTGCTTTTAACTTTTGTTTTTGTTTCTGTCTTTTTTTCGTCTACCCTCTTATAAAAATGTCATGATTTACATCATTTACTTTGTTGATATATTGTGTATCAATTCTTAGGATGTTTTTTTCCTGTTTTTTTTTTGGTTTTATTTTATATTATTATTATTGTTATTTTTTTAAAATTATTTTTTAAAAACATAAAATATTGAATGTAGAATGGATGATATTGTAACCTGATATAAATTGCTTGACCAGTGAGTGAGTGAGTGAGTGAGTGAGTGAGTGAGTGTGTGAGTGTGTGTGTGTGTGTGTGTGTGTGTGTGTGTTGTTGTTGTGTGTGTGTGTGTGTGTGTGTGTGTGTGTGTGTGTGTGTGTGTATGTGTGTGTGTGTGGCGTCGCGTGTGCGAGGGTGTTTGTTAGTTTGATTTTGTTGTTGTTGCTGTTTTTTTTTTAAATTTGTTTTGGTTGTTGTTGTTTTTTTTCTTTTCTTCTTTTTTTTTTTTCCTTCTTTCCCCTTTTTTCAAAATGTTATGTCTTTTATAACTTATCTTGATGATAGATGGTGGTGGATTGATGTTTTAAGTCATTTAACCTATCATATTCTCGTTTACTCTTTAATTATTGCGTTTTTTATTAATCAAATCAAAATCATCATTGATTCTTACTTCTTTATTCGTTTCTGAATGAGTGCCTTTTCATATCATTACGGGGACTGGATGAAAAAAAAGCACACAAGTGCTTATCTATTATCTCGAAATAAAAGAATTTTGCCTTGCCTTGCCTTGCCTTGCCTTGCTTGCCTTGCCTTGCCTCTTCTCTCTCTTCTCTCCTCCTCTCTCTCTCTCTCTCTTCTCTCTCTCTCTCTCTCTCTCTCTCTCTTCTCTCTCTCTCTTCTCTAGCTCTCTCTGTTAACATCAGTGCTGACTCCACTCCCAAAATCCTTCGGATAGACTTTAAACGGCCCGGTGCAAACGCACGCAATCTTGGACACTTAAATCATTCCGTTTTCGTAAGTGGCATCGTGTCCGGGGGAACAGTGACATATTTAAAACTGATGCAACGGGGACCGTAAAAAACACTGATTGCTTTTGTTACCCGATATAAGAAAAATATAAATAAATATAAATCTCTTTCTCTCTCTCTCTCTCTCTCTCTCTCTTATCTTCTCTCTCTCTTTTCGCCACTCTCTCTCTCTTCTCTCTCTCTCTCTCTCTCACCGGTATTTTAAGTTATAAATTTGACTGAATTAAGAAAATATGTGCATACAAAGAAGTGCCTATCCCAAATTCGGTGTGGTCCCTCAGATTTCTCCCCTATCCAGTTATACACCTCTAATGTATATCGCTGATATATCAATATAATCTAATAACCAATTGATTTTAGATTATTTGCGATGTGCTTCTAGATACAATGCTTATGTTTGCCTCTGTTTGTGTTATTTATTTATTTTATTCTTTTATATCGAGGATAATGGAATAGCACTCATGTGCTTTTTTCAACCAGTCCCCGTGTGTATGCAGTTTTGTAAATATTGTCATCTGTTCCCATCGGCACACATACGGCCTACTGTTACGAAAAGCGAAACATGATTTAACGTATGCACAAGATGTTCTGCGTGCGTTCGCACACGGGGCCTCGGTTTACAGACTCATCCGAAAGACTTTTGGGGGGGGGAGTCAGCACTGATGTTAATCAGGGGAAAAACCCCGGGAGGGAATCGAACCCGGGTTCGTAAATTGGAGTGTGCTTTTGCTGCGTGTTCCCCGGGGTTTCCGTGGGTTGGGGGTTTGTTTGGTGCTTGGGCGCGCGCGGTGTGGGTGTACGTGTGTGTTGTTTGTTGTTTTTTTGGGGGTGTGTTGTGTGGGGGGTGTTGTGTGCCTAAAACATCTTTTTTAGGGAAAGGAAAAAAGAAAAAAAGGAATGAGGGAAAGGGGGGGGGGGGGTGGGTGGGGGGGGGGGGTGGGGGGGGGGGAAAGCCTACTTCAAAAAATTGGGGACTTTTTTTGTTAAGAGAACTCTTGTTTTTTTTTCATCCCAACCTTCATTGAGTGTATTTCTTATTTATTTTAATGTCCATGCCACATCCAAATTTCTACCCTTTTTCGAATTTCTTCTGTCTTTCTTTGTCGTCTGTCCTGTCTGTCTGTTGTTTCGTCTTCTTTTTCTTTTCCTGTTTTTTCTTTCCCCCCCCCTTCACTCTCTCCTCTCCACTCTTTTGGGTTTCTGTCGTCTGTTTGTCTGTCTGTCTTTTTCTGTTTTGTCTCCCTTTTTGTCTTTTCTGTCTCTCTCTCTCTCTCTCTCTCTTTTTCTTTTCTCTCTTCTCTTCTTCTCTCTCTTCTCTCCTTCTCTCTTCTCTCTCTCTTTTCCCGAAAAAAGAACCGATTTTTACAAATAAATTACGCTTGGGATGGCATTTTTTTTTTTTGTTAATTGTTTTTTTTCCCTTATTGTATTGTTGTGCGGGCGGGTGAAAAAAAAAAAAAAAAAAAAAAAAAAAAAAGAAAAAAAAAAAAAAGGAAAAAAAACCTAAAATAACGTCAGTTTTTCCCTTCCCTTCTGAAAAAAACCCTCCCCCTCACCCCACTCGCCGCCGCTGTGGTTTGGGGTTAAAAGGCGTTGTTCTAATTAAAGGTTGCGGGTTCGACCCCCGCTATTCCGCATGGCGTTGGGCCCTTGGAAAAGGCACTTTAGGCTTTTTCTCCCCCCACCCGGGTTTTAAAAAGGGTACCAACCTTGTTTTGGGGGGTTAAACCCTGCGTAGCTGGGTTTCCAGGGGGGGTTTGACCTCGTCGCTTAACCCCACAAAACCGGGAAAAGCACCGGCCTGGGGGCCTTAAAATGGTGGGACAGATTTAACTTTTTTTTAATCCCCATCACTCACTCACTCCTCACCCCCACTCACCCTTCACTACTCACCACCACCACGCAATCAATCAACAACGATAAATCGATCGATAAATGACCAACAATCAAGCAATACTCACTCACTCCCATCACCCCCTCCTCACTAAACCCTAAAAATTTCACTCACCACTAAAAATCAATCAATCAACAATCAATCAATAAAATAATTTTAAAATAATATTTTTTTTTTTGTTCAGGTCTTCCTTTCCCTACCTCTTTCCCCCTTGGGGGTGTGGGGGGGGTGGTGTGTTGTGTGTGTGTTTTGGGGTTGGTGGGGGGTTGTGTGTGTGTTGGGGTGTGGGGTGTTGTGTGGGTGTGTGTGTGTGATGATTTTTTTGAAAATCGGTCATCATTACCCCGGCACCATGCCCTACTTTACAAAAACAAAACAGGATTTAAGTGGCGAAGTTTTTTTTCGTGGTTTGTAAGGGGGTTTTTTATATTTTTATCCAAGGATTTTTTAAATGGTTAGACTGTTCAAACAGTTATCAAAAAGGATGTTGGAATGTTCTCCCCCGACGTCAAGGAATTAAACCAAAATGAATTCTTTTTTAAACACCATCAGAAGGGTTTTTTTATGTGGGCTGGAATAAAATCGTTTTTGGAAAAAATACAAGCTATTTTTATTTTGTTTTTGTTGTTGTTGTTGTTGTTTTTTTTTATTATTATTATTATTTTTATTATTTTATTATTTATTTTATTACCTTTTATCATTATATTTCATTTAATCTTTTTAAATTTTTAAATTTTCAACATCATTTTTTTCATTATTATTATCATCCTCTTCTCATCACCCCAAAAACCTCATATCCTCATCACCATCACCTTTAAAACATCATCATCTTCCCACCCATCTCTCATCATCATCATAAACTTTTTTTATTTTTATTTTTTTATTTTTATTATTTTATTATTTTATTTTATTTTTTTTATTATTTTTTTATTATTATTTTTTTATTATTATTTTTATTTTATTTTATTTTTAAATTCAATAAGCTGATTTGATTGGGGTACAAAGCATAAAACCTCTTCCAAAATTTTATCCCGCGGGGACACGTTGGGGGAGAAAGACGCAGGGGGGGGCAGGAAATAAGATCGGGAGATGCAGAACATCAAAACGGACGCCGCCTTAAAAAATAGGTTTTTGCTGAAAAAAAACTGAGGAAGACCGCTGGGGTAAAGTGTCGACAAAATTTCTCTTCCTTTGGATGAAACCCCTTTGGCGGGGGGGTGGACACAATGATTTTTTTTTTTTTTCTAATTAGCATCTTCATAGTCCTTTTTTTGGTTCTCGCCGGAAATCACCTTTTCTAGGACAACGAAAAACATTCGATTTTTCGGGGTTAAAAAACCAAAAAAACTTTCGCAGAGTTGTAAAATGGCTGCAAAAGTGCAGTAGCACACCAAGAATCAACATCATCTGCAAAAAATTTAAAAAAAGATAAGGATTTGGATTAAACTGCGAAAAAGAATAATGTTTAATTTTTTTTAATGTTTTTCCAATTTTTTTTAATAAAAAGAAAAAAAATTGGGAGCACACTCCCCTTTTTCAGCCTTGGACTAATAAAAAAAAAAAACCCACCTTCCCGTCGTTGCAAAAAAATCAATAAAAGGTTTACAAATCAATAAAATTTTTTTGTGGATTAAAAAAATTTTTTATTCCTTTTTATTAAAAAAGTTCGACAATTTGTCCCCACTACCAAGTCGAAGGCCTTTTTAAAGTCTTTTTTAAACAGCAAATACAGACTTCACAACATATTAAATTTTTTGTCTCACAAAATTTTTTTCTTCCATTTGCTTTACAAAAATTTACAAAATTTTTCCCCTAATACAAATGAAGGGTTTTTTTTAAATTTTTAAACAGCAAATACAGCGTTCAACTAATAAACTTTTTGCTTCAAAAAAAATTTTTTTTCCACTTGCATCCATGACAAAAAGTTCGGGAAAATTTTTTTTTCCCCTCATGGGGGAGCAAAGGCTTTTTAAAAAATTTTTTAAAGGCCGTTAGTTTCCTTTCTTGAAAATATTATTGTTTTTAGAAAAGGCACGAGGAAGGGAAAAAACTGATTAAAGGTTAAGTTTTCCAAAATCCCTTGTTCCTTACCTGAAACCCCGCTAATCTAAACCTTTAGAAACCGTTCATTTAGGAAAAATGCAAGGCTTCTACCCCTTTTTTGGCGTTATTGGAGCGGCGAGGTGGTGCATGTTTGTGTGTTGTGTTGTGTGTGTGTGTTGTGTGTTTTGTGTGTGTGTTTTGGGGTGTGTGTGTGTGTTTTGTGTGGGGGTTTTGTGTTGGTTTTGTGTGTTGTGTGTATGTGTGTGTGATTTTAATTTTTTTTTTATTTTTTCTTTTTACGGGGGATGGGGGGAGGGCCCTTTTTGTGCTTTTTTTTATCCGTCCCCGGTGTAGCAGTTTGAAAATTTGTATTTGTTCCCACCGTGTGGGGGTTTGTGGTGTGTGTGGTGGTGTGTGTGTGTGTGTGTGTGTGTGTGTTGTGTGTGTGTTGTTGTGGTTTGTGTTGGTTGTAGTGTAGTTATGTAGTGTATGTAGTGTGTGTAGTGTTGGGTGGGTTAGTGTTGGTGGTCGTGTCGTTGTGGGTCGTTGTGGGGTGCAGTCGTGTATTTTAGTGTAGGCTGTACGCATGAAAAGTACAAAAATTAAAACCCCTTTGGGCCCCAACCTTTCCCCCCCTCCATTAGATCTTTAGGGGTGTTGGGTGCTATCTTTCGGGAGACGATAAACTGAGGTCCCGTTTACCACCTTATTTAGCAAAAAAACAACCCCGGGAAAAAGGGGTTTTCCCGGCAAAATTTGTAGAAAAAACCATTTGATAGGGAAAAAAAATACAACTGCGATGGGAAAAAAAAAAGGGTAGGCGTCCTTGCGCAGCACTCTCCCCGGGGGGACAGCGCCCGTTTTTTACGGAGAAATCTGCTGTGACATAAAGTGGTATAACAAAAAAAAAATTGCATATATGTTTATGGCCATTTTAACATACTTTACTATGCAGGCAGCCAGTCTCAATTCAATTCAATTTAAAACACTATATTAAATGTATTGAGAGTTTGTAATTTTTCGCCTTTAATGCAGAGTTCAGTTTGTCATAGAAAGGCTTGGCACGGATAAAGACAGTCTCAACATAAAGGTAAAAAGGTAAAGGTGTCCATTTAAAAAAAAGGTCTTTAAGTTCCACCGGATAGGATTCTAAAC
The DNA here is from genome assembly GCA_030674155.1 of Stramonita haemastoma. Lineage (NCBI taxonomy): Eukaryota > Metazoa > Mollusca > Gastropoda > Neogastropoda > Muricidae > Stramonita > Stramonita haemastoma. The sequence goes on from CM060340.1 coordinate 36,541,392, forward strand.
TTCTGAGAGAAATCGGGTTTTTTCCCGTCTGATATGAGTGAAATGGTTTAAGTTGGTCTTTAAGAACAAGGTTGTTTTGAGGAATCTGGTTTTGGTTTGACCTCATTTTATGTGTGGTTGATGAGGTTTTTCCCACAACGCGGTGCCCGCCCTGGGTTTGACCCTTGTGGTTGGCCAGGGCGTTGTTGATACAAGGAAGGACAGTAAAGTTGGTTTTTTACCTCATTTCAATCTGTATCTAGCTGCACAGTTTTTTCTAAGATTTTAAATTTTACGAGGTGACAACCCCGATAAGGCCTCTGAGGTGGGCGGGGCTATAAATAACATGGATCGGAATGGATTGTGGGATAGCGAGGCATCAAAAGACCTCATTCAGCTTCTCTAGGGGCCAGCATGTTGAGGGCGGCGCCCATCTCCTCTCCCTAGCTGCTTTTCCTTCCCTGACCATAAAATCTGACCATTGCGGCAACACTAACGAATGTGCAAACCACTTCCTCCACTCTTCGCGGTTCTGAGTCTTCCGTAGCTAGTCGTTCCACTGAAGGCCAGTCCACTCTCTGATGTTGTCTTTCCATCGTTTTCTCTGTCTGCCTCCTCGTCTCTCTCCTTGTACTGTTCCCTGTAGGACAGTTTGGCAAGTCCAGATATTCGTGTGATGTTCCCATACCACTTCAGTGTGCGTTTCTTTTTTTTGTGCACTTGTCAAGAGCTCTTCATATGGGCCTGTGGCATTTTCAATTCTGGTTTTCACTTCCTCGTTATTTATGTGATCTCTGTAGGAGATACCAAGAAGTTTGAGACAGCATCTCATCTCTATTGCCCGTATCCCTTCTTTCAATGTCTGCTGATATGGTTCACGTTTCACATGCATACAATCATCTACATGAAAACTCATGTACTGGATGCATGTCGGGTGTAATTTATTTTGAGTTTCTTTAAACCCACCTTACACTGATGGGTTCTTTAACATGCCTATCTATCTATCTATCTATCTATCTATCTATCTATCTATCTATCTATCTATCATATATCTATCTATCTATCTATCTATCTATCTATCTATCTATCTATCTATCTATCTATCTATCTATCTATCTATCTATCTATCTATCTATCTATCTATCTATCTATCTATCTATCTATCTATCTATCTATCTACTATCTATCTATATATATATATACACATATACATATATATATACACATATACATATATATATATATATTATATATAAATCTTTTGCGTTTGTTTAAGCAAGAGCAGACTAAAAGTACGGATAGGTCTGCAGTTCCAGTTGACCCGGAAGATTGTAGAAATTCCCACCATCATTTACAAGTAGCAAGCTTCTGCCGACCTCGAGATGGGAACCGTTCGACTTGAACCGATAAAAACAGAAAGAAAGAAGAAAGAAGGAAAGAAAATGGAAAAAGAAAGAACATAGAAAGAAAGGCAGAAAGAAAAAAAAGAAGTGAACAAAGATTTTAAGAAAAAGACAGAAAGACAAAAAAGAAAGAAAGAAGTGAAAAGAAAAAGAGGAGAGGGAGAGAAAAGGACAGAGAGAGAGAGAAGAAGAAGAAGAAGAAGAAGGAGAAGAAGAAAGAGAAAGAAGAAGAAGAAGAGAAGAAGAAGAAGAAGAAGAAGAAGAAGAAGAAGAAGAGAAGAAGAAGAAAGAAAGAAAGAAGAGAAGGAGGATAAGGAGAAGAACAAGAACAAGAAGAAAGACAGGCAAAGAAGAAAAAAAAACGACAACAGGTAAGAATAATAGCGACAGGATCAGGTTGTGCCACTAATGACAAAACTTAGCCTGTCAGCACTATTGACTTCGATCCCTTCATGCTGGTTCTGCATGGGCAATAAAAGCAGTTTACGACCCTATTACATTACCCAACCTTACGTATGCACCATGATTTTTTTCCCCATTCGTGATGCTATTAAACATAGCCGTCATCTATAAATATAAGTCTACGATTAACAGTAACCAGAGCCACAGAATTCAAGGCTTTTGAGATCAGTCAATAATAATGTGCGTGGATTGCTTTATACGCGATACCCTGATAGACGATGACAATAGTTTATAGAGGTAAGCTTTTTAAGCCCGTTTTCAAGGGGGCGGTGCAATGGGGACTGGGCACAAAAAACACATAAATCATTTAATGAAGAAGAACCCCCCCCCCCCCCCAAAAAAAAAAAAAATCACGAAAAGCTCAAATAATCATCATGGCAAAGATTCCATAATTATCATGGTTTCTAAGAGCTGAAATAAAACAACATCATAAACTATGATGACTGTAGTTTTGGGGTGTTTTTTTTTTTTGCTTCTCCAGCAGAGAGAGAGAGAGAGGAGCGAGAGGAGAGGAGAGAGAGAGAGAGAGAGAGAGAGAGAGAGAGAGAGAAGAGAGAGAGAGAGGGGAGAGAGAGAGAGAGAGAGAGAGAGAGAGAGAGAGAGAGAGAGAGAGATCAAATCGAATCAAATTCTTTTTTTTGAAATCAATCAAATTCTTTTATTTCGAGGATAATGAATAAGCACTTATGTGCTTTTTTGTGTACATCCAGTCCCAGTGAGAGAGAGAGAGAGAGAGAGAGAGAGAGAGAGAGAGAGAGAGAGAGAGAGGAGAGAGAGAGAGAGAGAGAGAGAGAGAGAGAGAGAGGAGAGAGAAGAGAGAGAGAGAGAGAGAGAGAAAGAGAAGAGAGAGAAAGAGAGAGAGAGAGAAACAATTAACAATATCTATTGTTATTAAAGCTGTATGGACCCTTCCGGATTCTTTGGGGGTGCTGAGGTGTGCAGGTTTCAGCTTGCTTGTGATGTATGGTTGTATTGTGGCATTAGTGTGCTATAAACGTGAGTACTTTTACACGCCCATAATTATCTGCATCGCCCTACGATGGACTCCAGACGGTCGAGGAAAGAAAGGCCGCCCCAAGGAAACTTGGAGGAGAACAGTAGAGAGGGAGATGAAGGAAAAGGGTTGGACATGGGGCCGTCTGGAGCGTGTTTCAGCCGACCGACATCAGTGGCGGGCTCTAGTCGAGGCCTTATGTGCTACCTGAGCACAAAGAGGACTAGATAGATAGATAAATAATTATCTGCATAAGATGGTATTGCTCAATTCCCTAATTCTTGAAGTCTTGAAGACAAACATTAAGTGCAAATTCAAAACTTTTCCGTCGAACTACAATTCAAGCAGTCACTCTATCAGTCAGTTTGTGATGATGCTTTTGGGCATACTCGTTGATGTCAATATATCTAACTTCTTGAATATGAACATTTTTCGGAGAGAGAACTGTTAAAACACATTCACACAGAGGCGTATGCGCGCGCACGCACCCCCCAAAAAAACACACACACACACAAAACACACACACACATACACACAACACACACACACACACACACACACACACCACACACACACACACACACAACACACACACACACACACACACACACACACACACACACACACACACACTATTGATATTGGTATTGTAACACACAGCCTAGCTCAGGGTGGTTTGAAGTACTGTATCTATGTCAAGTTTTGCATCGTTACAAGACAGCTGCATTTTAAATCTCGGTGTGTTTTTTTCTTCATTTTAGTTAACGATTCTGTTTTATTATTATTTTTTTATATACCACTTTAAGTCACGGCAGATCTCTCAACGTGAAATTCCAGTTGCTCACCTCGGGAAGAGCGCGTCGCCACAAGAGCAGCGCCACCCAATTTTTTTTCTTTTTTTTTCTTATCTGCAACTGTATTTGTTTCCCTAGCAGAGTGACTTTTTCTACAGAAGTTTGTCAGGGATAACCG
>CM060340.1:36550201-36567701 GCA_030674155.1 Stramonita haemastoma
AGTTTGCGGAATGGGAAGCGAATCCAGAACACACTACACACGGAGACCCTATCGCGTGCTTCAAGGGACTTAGCGACACTTAGAGAACTACTACAAACGGTTTCTTGGCTAGCCTAGACCTAAGGTGACAAAGACTGGACGAAAGAAAGGCTCAGAATGCCGTAACATATCCGGACAGTAAAGTGTTTCGTGTCTCGATGTACATTACTAATCAATGCTGTGGTTTCTATGGCTTGGAGTAGCCTCGTGTGTCAGCTTAAAGCAATTTTCGTTATCTTATTAGCAACCCCCTTCATGTATGGGCCAATGGCCTTTTTTCATGAATAAACCTTTCGAGTTCGAGTTCGAGTTCTCTGTCTCTGTCTCTGTCTGTCTCTGTCTGCCTGTCTGTCTGTCTCTGCCTGTCTGTCTGTCTCTGTCTGTCTCTCTTACGTAAAATAAGACAAGGAATGAATAAATAAAAAATTATTATGAGTCCACTTACCCTACCTAGGAATCACCGTGAGACTATAAGTACACACTGGAGGAGAAAATAGCGTGTATAGCAGTTTTGAGGATTCTTGCTGTGAAAAAAAATAGCAGGAAGTAAAAAACGAAAAGAAGAAGGAAAAAAAAAAGAAAAATGTGTACACTTTGAGTAAATCTTTGCACGAAAATGCCAAAAAGCAACAACAACAACAAACAACAACAACAACAACAACAACAACAACACAGAAACAAACAACAAAGCAACAAAAAACCTTATAATTATTGTTTCTGACAGTTCTCCAATTCACTCACTCACTCACTCAGTCCCATGTCCCAAAGGACGTAGGGGGGACATGAGAGAAGACGCAACAGCGATTTTTTCCATGCTTCACGATCCTGTGTGGCTAGTAGGAGGTGTTGCAGGGGTTGGGCGGTCCAGTCTTTGATGTTGTCAACCCATGATTTCTTTTGGCGGCCTCTTCTTCTCTTGCCCTCGACTGTTCCTTGCAGGATGGTTTTTGCTAGAGTGTTGTGTCTTGTGGTGTGACCAAACCACATCAGCTTTCTCCTCTTTATGGTGGAGAGCAAAGGCTCTTGGGGGCCCACACACTTTTTGATTTCTTCTTTCACATAGTTATTGGTCTTGTGTTCTTTGTATGATATTCTGAGGAGTCTTCTGTGGCACTTGTTCTCGAATGCTTGGATTCTCCTCTCTAACTCTGCTGTCAGAGTCCATGATTCACAGCCGAATAGGAGGATAGATATCACGAGGGATTTGTAAAGGTGGTATTTGGTGCAGAAGCTGATGTTGTTGCTTCTGATGATCCTCTCGAGTCTGACTAGAGCAGATGTTGCTGTTGCAATGCGAGCTTTCACTTCATTGTTTGATGTGCCATCTTTTGTTAGGATGGAGCCTAAGTATTTGAATTGGCTCACCCCTTCTAGTATTTCTCCATTCATTTTTATTTCCGTGATGTCATTACTTGCGCTGTTGACCATGATCTTTGATTTCTCTGTACTGACCTCCATGCCGTATGCGCTCGCTCGATCTGTTAAATTGTCTGTGAGGATTTGCAGTTCTTGTTTGCTGCTGCCCATGAGGTCAATGTCATCTGCAAATCTGAGGTTGCAAAGGGGTCTTCCACCAATGGAGATGGAAGTGTGGTGGTTTTGCAGTGTCTCTGTCATGATGTTTTCGAGGAAGAGGTTGAAGAGTACAGGTGAGAGAAGGCAGCCTTGGCGAACCCCAACCGTGGTCTTGAAGAACTCGCCCACGTGATTGTTCATGAAAACTGCACTTCTCCAATTCACCCAGCTGTAAATGGGTTCCTGCCCTCTTTAGGGTCAGGGAAGGTAAAGCAGCGAGAGAGAGGAGATGGGCGCCGCCTTCAATATGCTGGGCCCTAGAGAAGCTGAGGTCTCCCCTTCTACCACGTAAGTTATGGGACACCTTTACCGTTACTGCATGGTATTGTATTTTGCTGTATTGCATCATATTGTGTTATATTGTATTGTTGTGCTTTGCTACATTGTATTGTATTGTGTTGCATTGTGTTGAATTGTATTGTGTTGTATTGTATTGTAATGTGTTGTATTGTTTTGTGATGTATTGCATTGCTTTGTATTGTGCCGTGCTGTGCTGTGCTGTGCTATGCTGTGCTGTGTTTGCGCTGTATCATATTATTGTTTTGTATTGTGTTGTATTGTATTGTATCATTTTGTATTATATGCTACTCTCTGTAACAGTAGATTTCTCTGCATCAAATTCCAACTCCTCTCCCTGAATAGAGCGCGTCGCCACTGAAGCAGCGCCACCCATTTTTTCCCCCTGTTCAGTTTTCCTGTCTGCACGCATAATTATTTGCTTCCCTGTTAGAGTGGCCTTTTCTGTAGAGTTTTGTCAAGAACAATTTTGTTGTTGCCGTGGGTTCTTTTACATGCACGCGCTAAATGTGTTTTGCAGGCAAGATCTCTAGTTTATCCTCTCATCTCAAAGACTAGCACTGAATGGGATAAAATATGACACTCTACCACATAATGAGTCACATTTACTTTATACCACTTTATGTCACAGCAGATTTCTCAGCGTGAAATTCGGGATGCTCTCCCCGGGGAGAGCGCGTCGCCATAAGTGCAGCGCCATTAATTTTTTCATCTTTTTCCTGTCTGCAACTGTATTTATTCCCCCACCAGCGTGGCTTTTTTCGACAGAATTTTGCCAGGGACAACCCCCTTGTTGCCGTGGGTTCTTTTACATGCGCTAAATAATGATGTGTAACACATGGGACCTCGGTTTATCGTCTCATCCGAAAGACTAGCACCCAGACCATCACTCATGGTCTAATGGAAGGGGGAGAAGTTTTGGGCCCATACGGGATTCGAACTACCGCACACTCCGACCCAGACTTTTTGCTTTCTAGTCAGGTGCATTACCTCAAGACCACCAATCCACTGCATTGCACCGTAGGTCAGTTTTTAGTTGTTAATATTTTATTCATCTGCAAGAAAAAGGCTTTTTAATAAAAAGAAAAAAATATTGAAAATCAGACTATTCTTTGAAAAGTTATTGCAAATTGAAACAGGAGACTGCAGAAAGTGACAAAATGAGAAATCGATAAGTTTTACATCATTATAAGTGGTCAGAATGAGGGCTTGTGTGTTTCTGAATGCGTTTTTCAAACAAAAGGAAACAACCTTACACCTTGATATTTCAGCACAAGGCAGAATAATGGTTATAGTTTATCAATTAATCAACATCTTAAAATCAACAATCTGACCCCATCAGCCTAAAATGGCTCCTAGCGGAAAAGTTGGTCAGGTGTGAAGCGACTCATTTTGTGGTGGAGCGTCACAAATGTTTATATTATTTATTATTAAAAAAAAATGTGGGGGATAATGCAATACGCATTCATGTGCTTAAATTTTTTTTTTTTTTTTTACATCCAATCGCCGTGTGTATGCAGTTTTGTAAGTTTTGTCATCTAATCCCACCGGCACACAATGGCCTACTCTTACGAAAAGCGGAACAGGATTTAACATGTGCGCAAGGTGTTCTGCGTGAGTTCGCACACGGAGCCTCGGTTTATAGTCTCATCATAGACCCTCACTTCTCACTGTCCAGTTAGGGCTGTGACCTGTAGACCAGCTAGCCATCACTGTCCAGTTTTTCCACTAACTCGAAATAAACACAGACATTTTTGTTTTTTTTTTTTTTAAAACTGTGCGGAGTGTTTAAAGGGGAAAAAATTCAGTTCAACAGATTTCAAGTTTTTTTGCCCTTCAGTAGTCTTTCTTTTCGATGTCGAAGGCTACTTTTTTAATACTAACTTTTCGGTCGATTTGCAACACACAATGCATGATTAAAAAACAATTTTTATATTTTAAGTGTGTATTTACACACACACACACACACACACAACCCCCAACACACACACCACACAACACACACACACACACACACACACCAAAAACCCACCAACACACACATGCCACACACAACGCACACACACACCGCACACACACACCCCACACACACCCCAACACCACCCACCACACACGCACACACACCCCGCCACACGCACCACACACACACACCCCACACGCACACACACACGCACCACACCACACACACACAAAAAAACACACCACACACACACAAACCACACACATCATGCACACACACTTATTATATATATTATATATATATATATAATATATTTTTTATTATTAATATATATATATATATATAAAATATGCAGCACTCTTTTTGCTTGCATGCGCCTATGCATTTTGCTTCTAAAAATTGGGGCAAACCCCTGGGGTGGCCTGAGGCCCAAAGTAGGAGACTTGCTCCCCACAGCCCTAAATTGAAAATTTCCACTGGGCTTGGATATAACTTAAAAAAAACAATCAAACAAATTAAAATATATATATAATCATACATCTACAACTCATACGTACATAGTCATAGTACAAACTACATACATCATACTTTCATCGTACATACGAAATACGTACATACATACTACTACAACATACTACATACGTAATACGTCAACTACATACGTACATAAAAACATACATACAAAACATACGTACATCGTACATCTTTCATCGTAATTAATGCACACATGCAACATATATACTACGTACATCTCAACTACATACATACATACATACTACTACATACTACTAATCATACAAAATACAACAACATCATACTACATACATACTACATCATACAAACACACCAAATTTTTATAAATTATCTGTTTTTTTAAGTACTTTATAGGTAGCCTGTTCCCAATTTTTTGAGTTGTGTCATTTCGTATCCAGTTTGTCTGGTAAGCACATAAACAAAAAATGAGTTCCTTCCCCCCCCCTTTTAGCTCTTTTTATTTTTGCTTTAAAGAAAAGACATAAAAAAATTACGTAAAAAAAAGAAAATTATCCAATTGTTGTTGAGTGCCTTTTTTTAATAATGAAACCCCGTTTAAAACCAGAAAACCCCCTCTCTTTTCTGAAGAAAACTACTCAGGTAACCTATACCACAATCACATCTTGAAACATTCATGAAATTAGAAAAGAAAAAGCCCAAGATCTGTCAATAAAAAAAAATCAAGATTGTTTTATTTTTTCAGTGATCCGATAAAAACAAATTGGGATAACTTCAAACATGTGAAGTTTTTCCACTTTCCAAAACAGCCACAATATACTATATACATACTATTTTTTTTTCGAGGATAAAAGGGAATAACCCTTTTTAGGGGGTTTTTTCATACCATTTCCCTTTTGGATGCAGTTTTTTAAATACTGTCCCATCCCCACCGGCACAAAAAGTCCTACTTTTCCAAAAGTGGAACGGGTTTTAACGTCGCTCCAAGATCAGCTTGAGTTCGCGCAGAGGCCTCATTTTTGTGGTCTCATCGAAGGTTTTTTGTATGCTGAAAGGGGGTAGGTAAAAAAAACGGGCTCTCTCTCTCTCACACACACACACGCACACGCACACACACACACACACACAAAACACACACACACACACACACCCACACACACCCCACACAAACACACACACACAACACACACACAATTCACACACACACACAAACACACACACCCACCCCCCCCCCCCCACACACACGAACACAGCACACACACACACTCCCCAAAAACACACTTATCACACACACACACGAACACACACACCACACACACCCCACCACACACACACAACACACACAAAAACACACACACACACACAACTCTCTCCTCTCTCCTCTTCTCCCTCTCTCCTCTCCTCTCTCTCAAAAAATTACTCCACTCCCAACTCCAGCCTCTGCAAACCGCCCAATCACCTTACGGACTCAATTTTTTTTTCCTTCGCTCTGCACTTTTCCCCCCTCCCTCCCCCCCCCCCCACCCCCACATCCCTCCTGCTGCAGCAGCAGCCTGTTTTAAAATGGGGATAAATGACGGGAAACATCCCTCCCCCCACCATCCCCCAAAGCCGCAAGCAGGAGACAGAGGGAAAAAAAAGGGGAGACAGGCGGCCGAAGTTCGGGACATGCGCCTCTGCTTCTTCCCGGGGTTTTGAGGGGCATTGAGAATGTTGGAGTGAGCTCCTCCTTGATAGAATTCTTCCCTCCCTGTTGTGGGCTGGAGTGAAGGGGGTGGGCCGCTTTATAAAACGCACGGCAGTGTTTTAGTGTTTTCCCAGGGGGGTTTTTCAGGGTGTGGTTGTGGTGGTGGGGGGGAGTTTGGGATCCTTGCTTTTTGCTTGTGTTTCGCTAGTGTGTGCTGCCGGGGTTGGTGCGTGGGTGGTGGGGGGGTGGTGGGGGGGTGGGGGTGGTGGGGTGGGGGGTGGGGGGTGTGGGGTTTTTCTGAGGGGTTTTGGGGGGGGGGATTGCTGTGTTTGGGGGGAGGTTCGGGTTGATGTTGCGGTTTTTTTGGTGGTCTGTGACTGGGGTTAAGTCTTGATTTTGGCGGTTGCTGATTGCTGGGGGTGTGGCGGGATGTTGGGGGTGGTGTGGTGGTGGGGGGGTGGTGGGGGGGTGGGGGGGTTGTTTTCTGGAGGTTGTTTTTTCTTTGGGGGTTGTTTCCCGGGTTTTGTTGTTGTTTGGGTTTTGTGGTTGGGTTTTGTTGGTTCTGTGGTTTTTTTGTTGTTGGTTCTTGGTTGTTTCCTTTGGTTGTTTCCTCTGTAGTTGTTGTTGTTGTTGGTTCGTGATTGTTGTTGCGGTTTTTTGGTTTTTTTCCTCTGGGTTGTTGTTGTTGTTGGTTTCTGTGGTTGTTTCCTCTGATTGTCCCTTTTTGGGTTTTCTCCTTTTCTGTGTATGGCAAACGTAGAAAAAAAAAAACGAACACACACACAACACACACACACACCACACACACACACCACACACAACACACCACACACCCCAAAAACCACACACCACAACACACACACCCACACAACACACACCACACACACACCACACTTACCACACTACACACACACACACAAACATACCACACACATCCCGCAATTTTAATTGCACCCATAACATATCTCTCTAGCTCCCCCTTGTGTCTGTCGTCTGTTTTCTGTCTGCTTTCTCTCTGTCTCTTTTCCTCCTTTTTCTTCTCTCTTTGCCCTTCTCCTCTATTATTTTTTTAATTTTTTTAAATTTTTTAATTTGGGGGAGGGGGGAAATTTAAACTTTCCCCCCTACCCCAGCATTTTTACTTCCTTGTGAGCATTAAGTCTTTTTTTTTAAATGATAGATTTTGTTTTTTTTCATTTTTTGGCATTCATTCCCTTTGGGGGGGGGGGGGGGGGGGGGGGGCAGGAAGGGGGGGATAGCAAGGGTCAGAGTGCTCGCTTTTCCCCCAATCAAAGTTAAGCCCTCGAGCGTAGTTACAGTTGGATCGGTGCCATTTGTGCGCCTTGCTTTAGACAGTTCCCCCATTCACCCCCGCGTAAATGGGTACCTGCCCTCTTTGGGGTTGGGAAGGTAAAGCAACGAGGGGGAGAGATGGGCCCGCCCCCAATATGCGGCCCCCTAGAGAAGCTGAGGTCTCTGATGCCTTTCTCCCTCGACCCACATATTTTTGGGGAAAACCTTTACCTTTTATCTTTTAGAGATGCTGAGGTTCTGACGCCTCGCCCCCCTCGACCACCTGGTTTTGGGGAACACCTTTCCTTTCATCTCTTTTCATGGGGTTTTTTTGGGGGTTACCCCTTTGCCATGATCAAAAATAACCCCACTCTGGATCATGACAGCTGGAGTGGGTGGATGCGATTTCTGGCCTTGGGGGACTATTTTTTATTTATCTATTTATTTATTTATTTATTTATTTATTTATTTATTTTATACCACATTATGTCACCGCAGATTTCTCTGCGTGAAATTCGGGCTGCTCTCCCTGGCGAGAGCGCGGCGCCACAAGTGCAGCGCCTACCCATTATTTTTTTTCCCCCTCAGGGATGGTGTCTAAACACAACACCTGTGTGCATGTTGTTGTTTTTTAAGACTAAAGGCATAAGACTAAAGAGGATCTCTCACCCTCATCGATCTGCGGCCCAAAGATGAACTCACCTGTAGTGACCAGAGGTGTGGTAGGTGGTGGGCACTTGACGATGGGATCATTTCCATTGTTTGATGACACCTTCGAGATTGTCTTTGTTTCCACGTCCACTGTTGCACACGTTACACAGGTCACATATACATACATACATACATACATACATACATACATACATACATACATACATACATACATACATACATACATACATACATACATACATACATACATACATACATACATACATACATACATACGTACGTACGTACACACGTACACACGTACACGCTTAACACGTACGTACACACGTACACGTACACGTACACGAACACGTACACACACAAACACACACACACACACACACACACACACACACACACACACACACACACACGCACACACACACACACACACACACACACACACACACACACACACACACACACACACACACACACACACACACACACACAGGTTATTGTACACGTCATTAGGCACACAACAAATACATAACCATAACATAATTATGTTGGACATAGTTATGGAGCTCGTAAGCAGGGATCACTAGATAAAAGGGTTACAAAAATCTATGTCATACGACACACATAATTATTAAAATAGAGAATATAAAATATGAATAAACAATTCTTAATAAAATGGTAGACATGATAGATTAAGGTTAAGATTTAGAGAGAGAGAGAGAGAGAGAGAGAGAGAGAGAGAGAGAGAGAGAGAGAGAGAGAGAGAGAGAGAGAGAGAGAGAGAGAGAGAGAGAGAGAGAGAGAGTTCACAGTATATTGCAGATATAAATTGCATTCAATTTTCAATTAACCGAAACTATCATTTACTAACACTCTCTGGTTGTAATTGTACAATACAAACCCATGCTACGGTTGTGATATATACATTATTTAGCATAAAAAAGTAAGACAATAAAACTCATTCTTAGAAACCGTTATGAGCTGTTTAACTGAACCAGGAAGGGAGTTCCACAGCATAGGGTTTGAGTACAGTAAACTAGATTTGAACAAGTCTATTCTTGGGATGGGGACACTTGGATTTTCAGTATTTCTGGAATGAATCATAGGGAAGTTATCTTTTGTTCCTGCCATTATCTTGAACATCATGATGCCTTTGTTATATTTTAGTCTTTAGTGTAGGGGAATACTATTTAACTGAGTATAATCCACTTCTAGCAAGGTTGTTTTCTTCAAAAGGACGAGTTTAAGAGAACGTTTGTACAGGCTTAATAATAGTTTCAAAGTGTTTGCACTGGCAGAATCCCACAGGGTTGAAGCATTATCTATTGAGGATTGTAAATAAGCTTGAAAAAATAATTTCCTTGAATGGAAGTCAAAAAGGTGTTTAATTTTAGTCAACTGGTATACTCTTTGGGATAAATATTTGCATAGGTGAGAGATGTGGTAGAACCAGCTGAGATTTTCGTCGATTGTTACTCCTAGGACTTTGTGGTCAGAGATTTGTTCAATAGGTTCCTTATTGATCTGGATGGGATACAGTTTATGAGATAAATTTTGTTGTTTTTGTCTGGTGGTGATAAGCATGCATTTTGTTTTTTTGGGGTGTATATGACATAGATAGATAGGTAAATAGACAGATAGATGGATGGATGGATGGATGGACAGACTGACTGACGGACGAACGGACGGACGGACGGACGGACGGATGGATACATACATACATACATACATACATATACTTACACATAGATATATATGGATATATGTACATATTTACATTTACATATGCATTATATAACATAATATATATGTGTGTGTGTGTCTGACTGTGTGTCCATGTCTGTGTGTGTCTGTAAATGTAATATATCTATATCTCTCTCTTTATCTATATTTCTATATAATATATATGTATACACATATATATAATATATAATATTATATATATATATATATATATATATATATATATATATATATGGAGAGAGAGAGGTGTGTGTGTGTGTGTGTGTGTGTGTGTGTGTGTGTGTGTGTGTGTGTGTGTGTGTGTGTGTGTGTGTGTGTGTGTGTGTGTGTGTGTGTGTGTGTGTGCGCGCTTTTATGTCTGTGTATCCCGGGCCCTGTCAGTGTATCTGTAACCAGTTCTACACAGTACTTCATTGAGTCTATGCACATGCTTGCATGCGCAGACGCGCGTGTGGCTGTATCTGTGTCTGTGTCTGTCTGTGTCTCTGTGTCCTGATAACTGGCGGCAATTTTGATTGATTATAGACAGATCAATACATACATGTACAAAAAATGCTTAAAAAGCCAATACTCACATGACATGCACGAGCAGATATTTGGGCCATTGCAGCACTCCTCGGTGCACCTAACTGTAGCAAAAGAAAATTATTTAAAAACCAAGCAAACTGTTACAAACAGATTCAGACATCTTCCAATTACGAAGTTTATGAAGGAAAATATTCCACAGGTAAACTTACAGGTTTCACAGAATGTTTGCCGTTGTTTTTATTGAGTCAGTCATTTCTTTTTCGTTCATGTGTTGTTTTGGAGGCTTGAAGTTAAACCCCCCCCCCCCAAACAAACATTAAACGTATTGAATAAAATCGGCATAAGATGGGGCAAGATAGTGAGCCGCATTTTCACAGCATTATCATCCCGATCTTCATTGATCATCATAGTTACAATCAAGCAAAATTTGTCTGTGATTCAGTATTCCCAGTTCTACTCTGATTTCATGAGCGCTTTGATTTGTGTACTCTAAAGATTTAGCGCTATATAAATCCCATATTGTTATTATTATGATGATGATGATGACCTTAGTTTCGGTTTCCCCATACACTTCTATGTATGTTGTGAGTTTGTGTCGAAGCCTTCGAAATTCGAGTTGAAATCACCAGCGACGAACAGTAATTCTTTGTCAGGAATTCTCCGTATAGCGGCACTGAGGTCGTCAGAAAGCTTGTCTTTTGCTTCTGCTGTGGGTGTCAAACTGGGTGTGTAGGCACTGATGAGACTGACTGGTCCTGAGGATGTCTGGAGTCAGAGAGACATGATGCGCTGTGTTCCTTCTGCTGGAGGGATTATGGATCCCAGCAAGCTGTTTCTGACTGCAAATCCCACGCCATGTTCTCTGACCTCGTCTGATGGTTTGCCCTGCCAGAACAGGGTGAAGTCTCTCTCTCTCTCCCCCTCTCTCCCCCCCCCCCCTCTCTCTCCTCTCTCTCTCTCTCTCCTCTCTCTCTCTCTCTCTCTCTCTCGGTGAACTCGTGTTCACAGCTGCAGTAGGACGTGTTTTCTTCATGCTCTCTGCAATTAATGACGTTTTTGCTAATTAAGCAAGACAGTTAATTACTAGTGACTGTTGCATGGTACCATCAAGATGCCAACAACAGCACTAACACACAGACAAAAAACTGGACAATTCTACGGCATAGCAGTGCAGAAATCAGGAAAAGGAAGAAAACAAAACAGAAACAGGCCACTGGCCCAGCCATGTTCAATGTCAACAGAAGTGACAGGCTGCTGTATTTCTATGACAGCTACTGCTCTCTACTGCCTGTTTTTCGTCCTGCTCTTGTTGAGTGGGGACATTGAACTGAACCCAGGACCCAGGAATTATGGAACAGCCTACAATACCTACAATGACTACAATGACTTCAATGAGTACAACTATTTTTCTTACTTTATGCAACAGGTACAAATGTCTTTGGACAACAAATTTTCAGACTTCATGAACTTTCTTCAAACCCACGCTGATGATGTTTGTCACAAAGTAGATGAGAAACTGGAAAAACTGGAAAATTCCTTCAGTCGCTTAGCTGCAGACTTGTACGCCCTTCAGGAAGGAATGCAGGAAGACAGAGAAGACATCCACCAAATCAAGCAAAGCCAAAGTTACCAACAAGAACGGATGGACAGAATAGAGCAGGAATTAGAGCAATTACAGAAGGATTCCCGACAGTGCACGCTAAAGCTGATTGGTGTCAGAGAAGAGGAGCATGAAACCACTCAGACCAGTCTTCAGATGGTCGTTGATCTGCTCAACGAGTTTTCATCGTCACGGACATGGCATGAAGACGACATCGAAAGGTGTTATCGTGTGGGAGCCAGACGAACACACCGAGATCCTCCGCGGCCACTGATTGTCCGTATGCACAGATGGGGGGACAAGATGAAAATCCTTACGAACAAAGTGTTGAGAGATCTCCTCCGGCGTGAAAACATCAGGATCACTGCAGATCTAACAGTTCGCCAACGGGAGGAAGTGGAGCACCATCGTCAGCAGGGCAAGCTTGCCTACTTCAGAGCAGGCCGCCTGCAAGTGGAAGATCCCCACCAACGACCCCCCACGTACAGCGGAAACCACCAGAGGGATCAGCAGACGTATCGCCACAGGACCAGAGAGGAACTGGACTCCAGACACTGGCGTACGGCATACAGCAGCCCAGAAGAGTCCGTTCCATCCAGAGACAGACCAGGGCAGAGGGAACAACATCCAGCCTCCTACTGGGAAAGAAGTTGGAGACAGTCAAATAACACCCATGAGACGTTTTGGATGTCTCAATCCCGCCAGACTTCAGGGTCCACCTCCTTTGAAACTCCTGGGGCTTACATGGAGGAGGTACCCATCGCTCCTGGCACGCGTCTCTACAGTGAGGTGTTGACTGGTGCTGCATCAGTCTCTGAGGGAGCTGCGGAGGAGCCAGGCCCATCTCCTTCCCCCACCCGGAGGAAGGCTGCAGAGGTCACCAGCGTCCAGGGGCCGAGTCCAGCGCAGGAGGCAGTGGAGCAGGTCGGCCCTCAGCGCCAGGAGGCAGTGTGTGAGCAGCGCAGAACCCGGCCCTGTCCCGCTGTCTGGGGCCCTGCCGGCTCCGAGCCTGCTCTCTCTTCAGCACCAGGGGCTGGGGAGCGTCGGGAGAGGGGTGTGGTGCCTGAGGACGAGCATGCTCTGCAGAGAGGCAGAGACAGAGAAACGACATCACCGATGGCAGTTCCCTCCCTTCCCCCCTCCAACCAGGGATTGACACCGACAGCAGTTCCCTCCCTTCCCCCATCCACCCAGGAATTGTTGTTTGGCCCCCATCCTTCCCCGACTAGCTCCAGAGACAGTAACAAGGGTGGAGAAGTGCATACGATGGAACTGAGTGCGGGTGCACCGCTTGGTGCAGGGCAGCAGTCTGGGGATTCCCCAGATCGGCCACAACAAGGCAGCCCACCTGTACTGAACATTGGAGACCGGCAGAGCAATAGTGCATGCAACTTAAGTGACAACAACTCACAACAAACATTCACAGACAGACAGACACGCAGAACACAGGCAAGACTGCCAACTACCTGGATGAGTGCTAACCACTGCAAAAACAAAAACAAGAAACAAGCTTCAAAGCCAAGGGTTTCAAAGAAAAAGAAATGACGTCAAGGTCATGACCTCAGGACGATGAGAGATAGCGTTAGTAAGCCCCCACGTCAGTGTACAATACTGGCCTGGAATGTGGAAGGCTTGGCCTCAAAACTAAAAGACAGTTCATTTATATCTTTTGTATCACAGTATGATTTTGTTTGTTTCACTGAAACTTTTATGAAAGATTTTTGTTCAGACATATTCTCTTTTTATACCTCTTTTCATGCTCCAGCACAGAAATTTTCAAAACAAGGAAGAAATAGTGGAGGGGTAATTGTTCTTGTAAAAAATGAATTTATGAACTTTGTTAAAGATGTTTCATTTCCCTATAACAACATGATCATTCTGCAACTGTCTAACAAACTGTTTGGTACGTTGTCTGATGTTTTTATGATATGTACATATCTGAATCCAACTGACAGCCCTTTTTATGACAACAGCGATTTCACAGATGGTGTTTCAATGCTTGAACGTTGTATGTTAGATATTGTTGAAAATAATGATGATGCACAGTTTATTGTATGCGGTGATCTGAATGCACGAACAGCAAACAAACAGCCATGGTATTTTGATGGGGATTCATTTTGCTTTGAGCGAGACGAATCCCTTAGTTTTGCAACCCTTTCCAATACTGATGTGTCCACTGTTCCACTTAGACATTCGCAAGATCACAGTCAAAACAGTTACGGAAAAAATTTGCTATGTTTGTGTACAAGTTTTGATCTGTATATATTAAATGGTTCTACTGCAGGTGACAGAAATGGCTCCTTTACATTTATTTCTAATAATGGTAACAGTGTCATAGATTACTTTTTATTTTCTTGTTCGCTTTGTTCAGTTCCTTGTGACATGCATGTCAATGAACGAATTGATTCTAAACATATGCCCATTGTCTGTTTTGCTTTGTGCAATGCCAATATTGAGCAGCCGAGGGATAAAAGTGTTTGTTTTGATAAACTTGTATGGTCGCAGGACAAACAAGAAACTTTCCTAAACAATCTCGAGTCGCTTGATAACCTACAGAAGTTAGAAGAAGCCTACCTACTCATTGATTCCAACATTAATAATTCTGTAAATGTGTTCACTAGTATGCTGTCATCTGCTGCTTCCTGCTTTAGGAAAACATTTGGGGGAGGGAGAAAGAAAGGGAGTGCATGGTTTGATGGGGAATGCGTGCATGCGCGAAGGTTTACTCGGTCTGCTCTCCGCATTTATTTACGCACTCAGTCTCCACGGGATAGGGTAACGTACTGTAAAACCCGTAAAAATTACAAGAAACTTTTAGCCTCCAAAGAGAAGGAATACAAAAGAAAAAGTAGAGAGGAACTTGTAAACAGTATGAACGATTCAGTAAAGTTTTGGGGACACATTAAGAAACTCTCAAGAAAAACCTCTGAGATAGGCAATATAGATATGGCACAATGGATAGAACACTTTAAGGGGCTTTTTGGGGAGGAGGGAGGGGAACAGGAAGAAGTAATTGACAGCAGTGCAAGCTTATTTGACTCTGAACAAATTCCGGAGGATGTTATGGAATTAAACTCAGAGATAACAGAGGAAGAAATAATTAAGGCTATTAAACATCTGAAACATAACAAAGCTGCTGGCCTTGATGGGATTATCCCTGAAATTTTTAAGTCAGTGATAAATCATAAAAGAATAATATCCTTTCTGGTACATCTGTTTAACAAGATTTTTTCCTCTGGACTCTACCCACAATCTTGGACAGAAGCTATCATCCACCCCATACATAAGAAAGGAAACATTCATAATCCAGATAACTATAGAGGCATCTCATTATTGAACATATGTAGTAAACTCCTAAGCTATATAATCAATAAACGTTTATCAACTTTTGTAGAAAACAGAAATATTCTTGGTGAAATACAAGCAGGTTTTCGAAAAGATCATTCCACAATAGATCATATTTTTACATTATGCTATTATCCAAAGACAGCTCATAAGAAACAAAAAATTATATGTTGCTTTCATTGACTTTAGGAAGGCTTTCGACCTTATTTCTTTAAGCAAACTCTGGCGGATTCTGGAAAAAAATGGTGTAAATGGTAATATATTGAAAACATTACAGAGTATGTATGCAACTGTAAAAGCCCGGATTCGTTTTGGGACCAAGATATCAGAAGCCATATCCTGTTTCAAAGGCTTAAAACAAGGTGAAATAACTAGCCCTCTTTTATTCTCATTGTTCATTAACGAGTTAGCCCAGGATGTCATTAAAAATGGAAAACATGGCATTCAGCTTTACCCTGATCCACTAGAAATTTTCATTTTATTATTTGCTGACGACATTGTTTTGATATCTGACAGTGTTTCAGGCTTACAAAACCAGTTAAATGTTCTAGCAAGTCAATCCATAAAACTAGATTTGCATGTAAATCTTGATAAATCGAACATTGTAATATTTAGAAATGGTGGATATGTTGCTAAGAAAGAGGTTTGGCTCTACAAAGGAAAAGAAATATCTATCGTAAAATCCTATAAGTACCTGGGCTTGTTCCTTTCTACTAGAATAGCATACAGTAAAGCAGTCCGTGAGCTCTCGTGTAAAGCTAGAAAAGGGGTAATCAACATTTTCAGAATTCTATGGAAGCTGGGGGATTTTTCAGCAGACATTTTTGTCAAACTTTTTGATTCCCAAATTAAACCAATTCTATTGTATGGAGCAGAAATATGGGGCCTGTCTCAACAGAAGTCAGTGGAGAATGTCCACACACGTTTGCTCTGAAAAAACTGTTAAACGTAAGCCCCAGAACCCCAAACGACATGGTTTACAGTGAAACTGGTCGATACCCATTATATATTTCTAGCTATATATCTACGATCAGATATTGGCTGCGTTTAACAGAGTTAGAAGAAACTAGACTTCCAAAAAAAGCCTACAACATGCTTTTGTCCCTCCATAATGATGGTAAAATGTGTTGGGTATCACATATTTGTAAAATGTTATATGAGACCGGTTTTGGATTTGTATGGGAAAACCAAGGTGTTACTAACCATAAAGCTTTCTTACGACAGCTTAGACAAAGATTAGTAGATTGTTTCTTTCAAAAGTGGAATGAACATATTAACAATAGCACTCGATTCAGTGTGTACCGTACATTTAAATCATCTGTATCTATGGAAACATACTTTACCTTGGTGCCTAACAAGCATATTCGTGACATTCTAATCAGATTCAGACTAGGAATATCAGACCTACAGACGCACAGAAAGCGCTACACAGCCACTTCTGAACAAGATCTCCAGTGTACTTTTTGCCACAGCGCGATAGAAACAGAACTGCACTTTCTCTTGTATTGTAATGTCCTAAGTGACCTACGAGTAAAATTTATCCCCCCAAAATATCGTATGTATCCATCGCTAACTTCATTCCATAGATTAATGCAAGATAATACTGTGTCCATGATCTGGGCAGATTTATTTATCATTCCAACAAACGCCGATAATGTCATCATGAAATCTTGTGCTATGTTCTTCGAGTAATTGATGCTGATTTCAAAATATCCTTTTGTATTAATAGAATGCTCTATTCAAAGTATCCAATCATACATGATTACTTATGGATTTGTAACGGGTTGAATTGCCTATACAATTAAATTCTTGAGTTCTTGAGTTCTTGAGTTCTCTCTCTCTCTCTCTCTCTCTCTCTCTCTCTCTCTCTCTCTCTCACTCTCTCTCTCTCTCTCTCCTCTCTCTCTCTCTCTCTCTCTCTCTCTCTCTCTCTCTCTCTCTCTCTCTCTCTCTCTCGGGGGTCGGTCACGAGAAGTGAAGCGGACAGGGCGTACATTTTCTGTGAGCAGCAGTAAAACTAGAAATTCATTCAAAAATGCCAGTTACTGGACTTCCAGCGCCTGTGGAGAGGACCTTAGGTGCCCTGCTGACTGACAATGCAGTTCCCAGCTGGAAAGTGGCAGGAGAAGGGACAGCGTGGTTTTTGTCTTGCGACTGAAACCAGTGGATACAGCAGTGTCAAACAACATGGCGGATCCAACAGTGAATCGCAGCACACAAGCACAGTACTACAGGAAGAAATCGTTATCTCAAAGACGACGAGATGTGG
>CM060340.1:36580201-36585201 GCA_030674155.1 Stramonita haemastoma
GAAAAGGAAGAAGGAAGAGGAAAGGAAGGAAAAAGAGAAAGAAGAAAGACAGGAAAAAATGAACAGAAGAAGAAAGGAAGAAAAAAAAGAAAGAAAGAAAAGAAAGAAAGAAAGCAATAAAGCAAGACATACATACATACAGAAATACAGAAATACAGAAAGAAAGAAAGAAAGAAAGAAAGAAAGAGAGAAAGAAAAAAGAAAAGGAGGGGAAAAGACAAAGAAAGAAAGACAGAATGACCAACCGAGCCCATAGCCAATATATTTTGGGTAGAAGCCAGCAGGAGTCTGAAAATAAAAAGTTTCCTATTAGACCCGAACCTGCAACCATGCAGCCAAGAATTCAACACTACCCACTAGGCTATAATGGTTAAAGTGTTCTCTGTGTTTGTGATGTAATGTAATGTCGGCCCTGCTTTGTTTTTGGAAACCAATCTCTGTCGTCTATTTTTTTCTGTGCAGTATTTTTAATGCTAGCTCTTAGTTTTAGAATACTGGATCTTGCATAATGCCCTTCGTATAATGCCCTTCGTATAATACCCTTCGTATAATACCCTTCGTATAATACGCTTCGCATAATGCCCTTTGGATAATGCCTTTCGTATAATGCCTTTCGTTTAATGCCCTTCGTATAATGCCCTTCGTATAATGCCCTTCGTATATTGCCTTTCGGATAATGCCCTTCGCATTAATGCCCTTCACATAATGCCCTTCAAATTAATACCCTACGTATAATGCCCTTTGTGTAATGCCCTTCGTATAATGCCCTTCGTATAATGCCCTTCCCATTAATGCCCTTCGTATAATGCCCTTTGTATAATGCCCTTCGTATAATGCCCTTCGTATAATGCCCTTCCCATTAATGCCCTTCGCATAATGCCCTTCAAATTAATGCCCTACGTATAATGCCCTTCGTATAATGCCCTTCGTATAATGCCCTTCGCATAATGCCCTCTGTATAATTCTCTTTGTATAGTGCCCTTGGCAAACTCCCCTTCGTATAATGCCCAATGTATAACACCCTCTGTATAACACCCTCTGTATAAACCCTCTGTATAACTTTATAACACCCTCTGTATAACACCCTCTGTATAACACCCTCTGTATAACACCCTCTTTTAAACACATCATAACACCCTCTGTATAACACCCTCTGTTTAACACCCTCTGTACAACACCCTCTGTATAACACCCTCTGTATAACAACCTCTGTATAACAACCTCTGTATAACACCCTCTTTATAACACATCATAACACATTCTGTATAACACCCTCTGTATAACACCCTCTGTATAACACCCTCTGTACAACACCCTCTGTATAACACCCTCTGTGTAACACCCTCTGTATAACACCCTCTGTATAACACCCTCTGTGTAACACCCTCTGTATAACACCCTCTGTATAACACATCATAACACCCTCTGTACAACACCCTCTGTACAACACCCTCTGTATAACACCCTCTGTATAACAACCTCTGTATAACACCCTCTTTATAACACATCATAACACCCTCTGTACAACCTCTGTATACACCCTCTGTATAACACCCTCTGTACAACACCCTCTGTATAACACCCTCTGTGTAACACCCTCTGTATAACACCCTCTGTATAACACATCATAACACCCTCTGTATAACACATCATAACACCCTCTGTACAACACCCTCTGTATAACACCCTCTGTATAACACCCTCTGTACAACACCCTCTGTATAACACCCTCTGTATAACACCCTCTGTATAACACCCTCTGTATAACACCCTCTGTATAACACCCTCTGTATAACACCCTCTGTATAACACCCTCTGTGTAACACCCTCTGTACAACACCCTCTGTACAACACCCTCTGTGTAACACCCTCTGTATAACACATCATAACACCCTCTGTACAACACCCTCTGTATAACACCCTCTGTACAACACCCTCTGTATAACACCCTCTGTATAACACCCTCTGTATAACACCCTCTGCATAACACCCTCTGTTTAACACCCTCTGTATAACGCTTACATGTTGTGTTTAGAAGTCTCAATCTGCAACTGGAGGAAGCTGGGATCCCCCAGGTTCGATTTGCTCAAGACATACGGGATAGCTCAGTGGTCAGAGCACTTGCTCTTCCCAGTCTAAGGTTTAAAACAGCGTTGAGCGTGGTTACCAAGTGGATGGGTGACCGTTTGTGCGCCTTGGCTTCAGTACAGTCCCCCAGTTCTTCCAGCTGTAAATGGGTACCTGCCCTCTTCAGGGACATGGAAGGTAAAGCAGCGAGAGAGAGGAGATGGGCGCCGCCCTCAATATGCCGGCCCCAGGAGAAGCTGAGGTCTCTGATGCCTCGCTCCCCTACGAACGCCTAGGTTATGGGACACCTTTACCTTTTTTTTTTTTTTACCTTTTTATTTTCTGAATACTGTTTCCAGTAGCAAACTGTGACCTCTTCAATACCTACACTTGGGGTTTTCAAGTGTGTATTTTCTAACCACTTTTCTTTCAATTCCTGTGGCAGACTGTGGTGAATTCAATACTCACACTTTCCCTTTGATGTTGTCCCTCGTTACTCTGTGATTGATGCAGTCTGTAGTTTCTTTGTCCAGAAAGGCCAGAGTCATGGCCTGAGAGCTGCAGTAATCCTTGGCCTCGTTCCAGGTCAGTTTGGCTGTAAACAGCTTCAGTTGCTGATACACTGGGTCCGCTGGAACACACACAGCCATCATGATGATGATGGTGGTCAGTTATTTACAACAACCGTTACTGACGTCACTATCTTCTTCTACTTGTTGTTGTTGTTGTTGTTCTTCTTCTTCTTCTTCTTCTTCTTCTTCTTCTTCTGTTCTGTCTTCTTCTTGTTCTTCTTCTTGTTCTTCTTCTTGTTCTTCTTCTTTTCTTCTTCTTGTCTTTTCTTTTCTTCTTCTCTTGTTCTTCTTCTTCTTGTTCTTCTTCTTCTTCTTGTTCTTCTTCTTCTTTTCTTTCTTCTTCTTCTTCTTCTCTTCTTCTTCTTCTTCTTCTTCTTCTTCTTCTTCTTCTTCTTCTTCTTCTTCTTCTTCTTCTTTCTTCTTCTTCTTTCTTCTCTTCTTCTTCTTCTTCTTCTTCTTCTTCTTCTTCTTTCTTTTCTTTTTTTCTTCTTGTTCTTCTTGTTCTTCTTGTTCTTCTTCTTCTTGTTCTTCTTCTTCTGTTCTTCTTCTTGTTCTTCTTCTTGTTCTTCTTCTTGTTCTTCTTCTTGTTTTTGTTGTTTGTTGTGTTGTTTGTTGTTGTTGTTGTTGTTGTTGTTGTTGTTTTCTTCTTCTTTCTTCTTCTTCTTCTTCTTTCTTCTTCTTCTTCTTCTTCTTCTTCTTCTTCTTCTTCTTCTTCTTCTTCTTCTTCTTCGCAATTCTTCGCAATTCTTCTTCTTCGCAATTCTTCGCAATTCTTTTTCTTCGCAATTCTTCTTCTTCTTCGCAATTTGTCGCAATTCTTCTTCTTCTTCGCAATTCTTCTTCTTCTTCGCAATTTTTCTTCTTCTTCGCAATTCTTCTTCTTCTTCGCAATTCTTCTTCTTCTTCTTCATCGCAATTCTTCTTCTTCTTCTTCTTTGCAATTCTTCTTCTTCTTCGCAATTCTTGTTCTTGTTCTTGTTCTTCGCAATTCTTTTTCTTCTTCGCAATTCTTTTTCTTCGCAATTCGTCGCAATTCTTGAAACGGTACCTGACAAGTCAGGTCCAGCACATCCAGACTTCGGTGTGTGTGGTGTTTGTGTGTGTGTGTGTGTGTGTGTGTGTGTTTTGTGTGTGTTGTGTGTGTGTGTGTTGTGTGTGTGTGTGTGTTGTGTGTGTGTGTGTGTGTGTTGTTCTTCAGTTTAATGTCTGTTCACATAAGTGATATTAGTCCAAAAAAAAAAAAGCAAACGAATAATGTTACTTGTAGAACTTATAACCAATGGTAGAAACAAAAAGTAAATAAAAACACCAAAAGTGAACATTAAAACCCTAAACAATCAATCAGAACTTTTTAGAAAATTAACAAAAGAGCACGAGATCAATGTCTCTGTCTCGTAAACAAGC
This sequence comes from Stramonita haemastoma, assembly GCA_030674155.1. NCBI lineage: Eukaryota > Metazoa > Mollusca > Gastropoda > Neogastropoda > Muricidae > Stramonita > Stramonita haemastoma. The sequence goes on from CM060340.1 coordinate 36,584,245, forward strand.
TACTGATATGTTCATAAACATTATAGTAAACTGTCAATAGGACTCTTCTTCAGCGATAAGGCGAGTTCACACAGCAACCCACAGTTGCTTAATATGTTGTCCAGAGAGTTCTCATGTGTAATGGGAAGACACTGTTTTAAAACGGGACAGTCAAAAAGAATATGACTAACTGAAAGGTGTTGTTAAGGTGGTGTTATGTGTTGATTCAAAATCAGTGCTCCAATCCCTTAAAAATTCCGGGTCAAAAGTGAGACAAAAACTTATCACTGAAATATTACGTCTTATACATTTTCTAATCCTAAGAGGCACTGATGTCACCTTTTGCTGGGTACCTTCTCATTGCAATATAGTATTCAATGAAAAGGTTGATAGAGCTGCTAAAAATGCAGCAATGCGTTTCGATTGTGCTGATACTTTGAACATACCAATGTCTGTCGATGAGAATTATACTTTGATCGAATATGCATGCTGGAAACATGTTAGAAAAAAACAAGAAGACGCTGGATTTTCTCATCATCATGTTTCCTTTTCTGACCTTAATCATATTCTCTGTGTACGTTTTGGGCTGGATAAATTGCGTCTTAGATCGGTCATTTGTCTCATAAATAGACTTAAATTAAATGCCTTCCAAACGAAGTATGCTAAAAATGTGCGTTGCATATGTGGTCTGTGTGGTGTGTGTGTGTGTGTGTGTGTGTGTGTGTGTGTGTGTGTGTGTGTGTGTGTGTGTGTGTTGATGTGTGTGTGTGTGTGTGTGTGTGTGTGTGTGTTAGTGTTGTATGTGTGTGTGTATGATGTGTGGTGTGTGCGTGTGTGTGTGTTTGTTTTTTTTCTAGACAAACATTTGTCAGGCTAAAGTCTAAGAGAGAAAGGTTCTCTCTTTGTCATTCAAGTGAAAATGACCATTGCTGTGTTATATTGTAAGTGTTTCCCAATTTCATTCATCAGTTTACGGAT
>CM060340.1:36595201-36627701 GCA_030674155.1 Stramonita haemastoma
ATGGGGGTGGTGGGGGTGGGGGGTGGGGGGTGGGGAGAGGATGTGGCATTGGTGAACCTCTGAGCTCTAGCAGAGAAACAATACAAAACAAAACAAAACAACAAAACCCTCGAAAATTCAAACCTAACTGTCAATCAGCAGTGACTTGACCTCCCCAAACTCCTTGTCAAGTCATTGGGTTTTTTACTGCATGGAAGTCTCTGGATATTCTTCTTCTTCTTCTTCTCATCTATCCCATTGTCTGTTTAGATCGTAGGGGCGCCACGAAGACCTCGCAACCAGCTCTCTCCATTTTCTTCTGTTCTCGACCTTTCTCAGGGTGTCACTCAGCATTATAATTATCCTGTTTATTTAAATTTTTAAAATTTTATTCTTTTTATATTTTATTTGGTTATAATCGAGGATAATGGAATAAGCACTCGTGTGCTTTTTTTTTGTTTTTTTACATCCAGTCCCCGTGTGTATGCAGTTTTTTTCAATCTTGTCGTCTGTTCCCACCTGGCTCACAATGGCCTACTCTTACAAAAAGCGGAACAGGATTTAACGTATGAGCAAGATGTTCTGCGTGCGTTCGCACACGGGGCCTCGGTTTATAGTGTCCCTGAATTTTTGGGGAGAGTGGAGTTGGCACTGATGTTAACTCCAGGAGAAAAATCCTCTCGAACGGGAATCGAACCCGGGTCGTCAAAATTTCCAGGCCAAGATGAACCTGACGGAGCCCATCCCTCTGCAGGTAGCAGAATGCATGCTGGGCATGTTGGTGTCATCCATGCCCGGACCAGAGCTGGATTGTCTCACAGTGAATGATGGTGGACTTGAAACGTCAGTGTGTTTATTCTATTCTATTCTATTCTATTCTATTCTATTCTATACTGCTTTATGTCACAGCAGATTTCTCTGCGGTGAAATTCGGGCTGCTCTCTCTCCCCGGGGAGAGCGCGTCGCCACAAGTGCAGCGCCTACCCATTATTTTTTTCCCCCACAGGGATGGTGTCTATACACGACACCTGTGTGCTTGCTGTTTTTTTTGTTTAAAAAAAAAATTGTCATCCGCTCCATACCGTCTCTTTTGGCTGTTCACAGGACTTTGAGGGGACAGGAATCAGTGACGATGTTAGCTCAAGGGGATTCTAGAATGTCGACCTTTACAGACACATCGGTGTAAAGGTAAAGGTAAAAGTGTCCCATAACCTGTGTGGTTGTAGGGGAGCGAGGCGTCACAGACCTCAGCTTCTCTAGGGGCCTAGCATATTGAAGGGGGCACCCATCTCCTCTCCGTTGCTGTTTTACCTTCCCTGACCCTACAGAGGGCAGGTACCTATTTACAGTTGGGTGAAATGGGTGACTGTACTGAAGCCAAGACGCACAACCCGTCGGTCACCCATCCACTTGGTAACCACGCTCGATGCTGCTTAACCTTAACTTAGGAAAAGCGAGTGCTCTGACCTGACAACGGTGTATGGAAATTAAAGAATCAACGTGTGTGTAATATAGTCTATAACAATTAGATCTAGACACTTTGGCGTGTGGTTAAAATCAGTGTGAGCATTATAAAAAAAATTGTGTATGAAACAAAAGGAATATAAGCCTGCACAAATCCTACGACTGTCTCTCTCCTCTCTCTCTCTCTCTCTCTCTCTCTCTCTCTCTCTCTCCTCTCTCCTCTCTCTCTCCTCTCTCTCTCCTCTCTCTCTCTCTCTCTCTCTCTCTCTCTCATCTCCTCACACACACACACACCACACACACACACACACACACACACACACACACACACACACACACACACAACACACACACACACACACAACACAACACACCACACCACACCACACACACACCATAACAGAACCCCCCCCCCCACACACACACACCACCACCACCACCACAACACACACATACACAACACAACACACACACACACATGATGCTTTTAGAATTCTTTCTTTCTTTTCTATTTGCGGACGATGCAGTTCAGAGTCAGAGACCAGCATTGGTGCCACAAAGCTGTTAACCGGCTTATACAGACTGTCTGTGGTCTTTCCTTCCATTGAAAGCTGATCTGTCAGAACAATGGGTATGGCCTAGTTGTGTTGGAGCGACTGGTATGTGTACACACACACAGACACACACACACACACACACACACACACAGACACAGACACAGACACAGACAGACACAGACACAGACACAGACAGACATAGACACAGACAGACAGACAGACAGACACAGACACACACACAGCACACAGACACACACAGACACACACAGACACACACAGACACACACAGACACACACAGACACAGACACACACACACACACACACACACACACACACACACACACACACACACATATATATATATATATATATATATATATATATATATATATATATATATATATATATATAATGGCAATGGCCTAGTTGTGATGGAGCGACTGGTATGTACACACACACACACCACACACACACACACACACACACACACACACACACACACACACACACACACACACACACACACACACCACACACAACATATATTTATATATATATATATATATATATATATATATATATATATATATTAGTGTTGTATGTGTGTGTGTGTGTGTTGTGTGTGTGTCTGTGTGTGTGTGTGGGGTGTGTGTGTGTGTGTGTGTGTGTGTGTACACATACCAGTCGCTCCATCACAACTAGGCCATTGCCATTGTTATTGCCTAACACACACAGACAGACACACGACACACACAGACACACAGACACAACAACACACACACACACACACACACACACACACACATATATAATATATATATATATATATATATATTCCACATAAGGAGTCGGATTGCACATGAGGTCAATTTTTAGTTATTGACATGCTATTAGTCTGCAATAAAATGGCTATACAATACAAAAAACAGATAACAAATCTGACAGTTCTATCAAAAGCTATTACAACTTGAAGTGATAGACTGCAGAAAATGACAAACTGAGAAATTGACAAGTTAAGAATCCTAACAGGTGGCCAGAATGAGGGCTTTGGTGATTTTAAAACACGTTTAAAGGTAAAAGGAAACAAAATTATGCCTTGATATTTCACTACAATGTACAATAATAGCTATAGGTTTATAATTAATCAAAATCTTAAAATCGACAACTTGACTCCCACCTACCTTTAAAGGCTCCTAGCGGAAGAGTAGGTGATGTGCTAAGCGACTCATTTTGTGGTGGAGCGCCACATATATATATATATATATATATATATATATATATATATATATATATATATATATATATATATATATATATATATATATATATATATATATATATATATATATGTGTGTGTGTGTGTGTGTGTGTGTGAGTGTGGTGTGTGTGTGCGGTGTGTGTGTGTGGTGTGTGTGTGTGTGTGTGTGTGTGTGTGTGTGTGTGTGTGTGTGTGTGTGTGTGTGTGTGTGTGGACGGGATAGCTCAGTGGTCAGAGTACTCGCTTTCCCCCAGCCAAGGTTAAGCAGCATCGAGCGTGGTTACCAATTGAATGGGTGACCGTTTGTGCGCCTTGCTTTCAGTACAGTTCTCCCAGTTCACCCAGCTGTAAATGGGTACCTGCTCTCTTTAGGGTCAGGGAAGGTAAAGCAGCGAGGGAGAGGAGATGGGCGCCGCCCTCAATATACTAGCCCATAGAGAAGCTGAGGTCTCTGACGCCTCGCTCCCCCCTACGACCACATAGGTTATGGGACACCTTTACCTTTATATACACCTTGGAATACACTTTCCAACAAAGCTGATATTTAACTTTACCGGTGAAGATCTTGCAAGCAGAGCTAAGCACGCATTATCTGATGACGCCCAGACATCGTCTAGTTCCGATAATCGATCCATTGAAATATTTATTGATTTGCTCGCTTTTTATGAGCGCGAAGCTTTTTTTTTAAGGCGCGGTATGGTGCTGAAATCTAGGATTTTAAGAGGCCGCTTTACGTTGTTAAAAAAAGTGTTCATTTACTTCCAATGAAAAAAAAAGGAAAAGTGAGAAAGCAAAACATTAAAACATTGAGTTAATGAGGGAAAAAAACCTGACTGATTTCCAGTATCTTTGAATTCTGTTATTAAGGGAGTGGAAGAAGAATGATGCTGGCAGACCAGCCAAAAGAGAACTGTAATAGTCCAGACGTGAAAGAATAAGAAAAGTGAAAGTTTGAATGTTGCATCAGTGGACAGGTACATTGGAACTGCATTTTCTTCCTGGAGTTAACATCAGTGCTGACTCCACTCTCCCCAAAAGTCCTTCGGATGAGACTTTAAACCGAGGCCCCGTGTGCGAACGCACGCAGAACATCTTGCGCACACGTTAAATCCTGTTCCGCTTTTCGTAAGAGTAGGCCATCGTGTGCCGGTGGGAACAGATGACAATATTTACAAAACTGCATGCACACGGGGACCGGATGAAAAAAAGCACATGATTGCTTATTCTGTTATCCTCGATATAAAAGAAAAAAAAGAAAAAAAAGAAAAAAGAATTGATAGTGGTGGGAAAAAGGCGATTGGATGAGGCGAGATTGCATGGAAAAGCTCGCATTTATGTATCTAGTTTTAAAAAATCTTATTTTATTTATTCTTTTATTTGGAGGATAAATAATCTTGTCGTATCAGTGATAGAGAGTTGATTTTTTTTTATCCCAAGTAAGCAACCCAGTATATGATATTAATTTAGACTTATTTCAAAGTAAAAAAAAAAGCTATCTGCATTCGAGATTTATAATGGCGAGATTTAGGTGTGGTGTGGGGGAGGGTTCCTTTTTTGGGTGTTTTTTCTCCTCCTCATTGCTGTCGTTTTTGTTGCTTTGCTTGATTGATTTGGGTTGTTTTCCTTGTTTTAAAGTCTGTCCCGAGCCTAAGGCTCATCAGGCCGGTGCTTATCCCGGTTTCGGTGGCGTTAAGCGACTGAGAGTCATAGACTCCCCCTGGATAGGACACCAGTCTATCAGGGCTAACCCCCAACACAAGGTTGGTACCCCTTTTACTCCTGGGTGGGGTGAGAAAATAGCCGTAAAGTGCCTTTTCCAAGGGCACAACGCCATAGCCGAAAGCTGGGATCGAACCCGCAACCTTTAGTTTTCGAGTCCAACGCCCTAACCACTAGACTACAGCGGCGGCTCCTTGTTGTTTTGTTTTCGTTTTGTTCTCGACTAGAGCTCCGAGGTTCACCGTTCACTGTTTATGACGGTTTGTCCAGCATTGATGGATCGGTGGTCTAGAGGTAACGCACCTGCCTAGAAAGCGAAAAGTCCGGGTCGGAGTAGAGTGTGCGGTGGTTTGAATCCCGTTTGGGCCCAACCCTTTTTCCCTATCCATTAGGCTAGACCCAACGCTATACCAGAATAAACACCTAGAGGGCAAATCCATAGTCTTCCGAAACTGAAGGCTGCTTATGAGCAAATGCTGATTGCTGTTTTCCACAACAACAACAGCAACAACAACAGAAGAAGTAGGCACCCATCAGTCTCGAAGACTATGGAGTTGCGCTCTAGTCTTTAGAGCGCAAAGCCTGGGTAAGTAAGTATGGAGGGCAAACTGTTACCCATGCAGCAGACCCCCCCCCCCCTTTCCACGCCACTGGAATGATCCATTGGAAACAACAACAACAAAGCATGAATATGATAGGCTACCCTCAAACCAGGAGGGCGCGGGAGCTTTGGGCTCCAGTCATCCTCTTTGTCTATTATTGAGGCTTTCCTGCACCTGATGCTGGATTTCAAAGTACATTCAACCCAGAGAATAGGATGGGGCGGATGGCTCAGTGGTCAGAGCGCTCGCTTTCCCCCAGCCAAGTTAAGCAGCGTCAAGCGTGGTTGTTACCAATGGATGGGTGACCGTTTGCGCGCCACGGCTTCAGTACAGTCCCCCCAGTTCACCCAGCTGTCAATGGGTACCTGTCCTCCTTTGCCCTACACGGTCGTCAGACTAAGGGGTAGATAGATAGATAGGTAGGTAGGTAGGTAGGTAGGTAGGTAGATAGATAGATAGATAGATAGGTAGGTAGGTAGGTAGGTAGGTGAGTAGATAGATAGATAGATAGATAATAGATAGATAGATAGATAGATAGATAGATAGATAGATAGATAGATAGATAGATAGATAGATAGATAGATAGATAGATAGATAGAAAGTGTGCAATGGTGCTTTTTGGAGGGGGAGGAGGGTGATGTCTGTGTGTGTGTGGTGTGTGTGTGTTGTGTTGTGTGTGTGTGTGTGTGTGTGTGTGTGTGTGTGTGTGTGTGTGTGTGCACGCGCGCGTGCACGCGTGCTCATGTTTTGTGTGTGTGTTCATTTTTTTCAGGTTCTATTTTTGAGGAGTTTTGTGTGTTGACGGGCTTTTTGATGTAAGTGTTTTTTTTTAAGGCAGAGAGGTATTATTGCTTCTCACAACTGGACCTTTGTTCACATCATGCATCAGCTTTCCTAGTGCATCTTTTCCTTTATTTTATCCCATTTCTTCAAGAGAGGAATTCAATAAGGTTGCATAGAACTGTTTTGTGGGATGACACACTGCCAGTGACCGTTACAGATTTTGGGGCTTTAACAAGGGAGCTCACCTGACTGTATCCTGTGTTGTACTAGTTACAAACAGTGGATGGTTTTCCCTTAGACCATTGCAGTCCTAGTTTATTTATTTATTTATTCTTTTATATTGAGAATAATGGGATAAGCACTCGTGTGCTTTTTTTTATATTATCCAGTCCCCGTGTGTATGCTGTTGTGTAAATATTGTCATCTGTTCCCACCGGCACACAATGGCCTACTCTTACGAAAAGCGGAACAGGATTTAACGTGTGCGCAAGATGTTCTGCATGCGTTCGCACACGTGGCCTCGGTTTATAGTCTCATCCGAAAGACTTTCGGGGAGAGTGGAGTCGGCACTGATGTTAACTCCAGGGGAAAATATCCCCTTGAACGGGATTCGAACCCTGGTCGTCAAATTGCGAGCGCAATGTTTGACCACTAGGTTATCCCGTCCCCCATTTCGTGTAACAAGTAACCCCCCCCCAAAAAAAAAATGAGGAGAGAGACAGAGATAGAGAGAAACAGAGATTTTTAAAAATTCAATATGGTGTGAAAGACATGATAAATCTAAGTGGATGGAAAAAAAAGTGTGTCTTCAATCTTGCCCTTGTTCCTGATATTTCCATCATGGTGTAATGCAGACTGAGTGGTGCCTGTCAAAATGATCACTTGTGCTTTGGTTTACAGTGTTGGTTGGGTTTTCTTCTTTTTGTTTCTCTCTTTTTTTCCCTTTTAGTAAATAATAAAAAAAATCTTTTCAATTGTTTAGTTTGTTTGAGGCAGACGTTTCATTTTTGACTGAGATCCCACGCCCCACAGAGAGAGAGAGAGAGAGGCAAGGCAAGGCAAGGCAAAGGCAAGGCAAACTTCTTTTATTCGAGGTTAATAGATAAGCACTCATGTGCTTTTTTACATCCAGTCCCGCCCTTTTCAGGGATAACATCAAGATAAGAGAGAGAGAGGAGAGAGGATGAGAGAGGAGAGAGGAGAGAAGAGAAGAGAGAGAGAGAGAGAGAGAGAGAGAGAGAGAGAGGAGAGAGAGAGGAGAGGAGAGAGGAGAGAGAGAGAGGGAGAGAGAGAGAGAAGAGAGAGAGAGAGAAGGCAAGGCAAAGGCAAGGAAGAATTCTTTTAGTCGAGTATAATGAATAAACATTATATGTTATAAAGCATTATAAGCAATAATGAATGTGCTTTTTTACATCCAATCCCCGCCCTTATTAGGGATAAGACCAATTGTGAGAAGCAGTAATACCTCTCTGCCTTACAAAACACCATCACCTACATGAAAAAGCCCGTCAACTCCCAAAACTCCCCAAAATAGAACCTGAAAAAAAAAACCGAATCCACACACATAGGCATACACATACATACATACATACATACATACATACATACATACATACATACATACATACATACATACATACATACATACATACATACTACGTACGTACGTACGTACGTACGTACGTACGTACGTACGTACGTACGTACGTACGTACGTACGTACATACATACATACAGACACACACACACACACACACACACACACAACACACACACACACACACACACACACACACACACAACAAGAGAGAGAGAGAGGAGAGAGAGAGAGAGAGAGAGAGAGAGAGAGAGAGAGAGAGAGAGAGAGAGAGGAGAGAGAGGAGAGAGAGAGAGAGAGAGATGAGAGAGAGGAGAGAGGAGAGAGAGAGAGAGATTGATTGATTGATTGATTGATTGATTGAATTGATTGATTTATTCTTTTTTTTATTATTCTTTTATATCGAGGATAATGGAATAAGCACTCTTGTGCTTTTTTTTTTTTTTTACATCTAGTCCCCGTGTGTATGCAGTTTTGTAAATGTCATCTGTTCCCTCCGGCACACGATGGCCTAACTCTTACGAAAAGCGGAACAGGATTTAACGTGTGCGCAAGATGTTTTGCGTAGGAGAGAGAGAGAGAGAGAGAGAGAGAGAGAGAGAGAGAGAGAAGAGAGAGAGGAGAGAGGAGAGAGAGAGAGAGAGAGAGAGAGAGAGAGAGAGAGAGAGAGAGAGAGAGAGCTTCTGCCTCGAGGGCTCATGTGCGTGTTGCACGTGGCAGAGGATTGCTGTTCGCCCACAGAGGGCGCTATGCAGCCGACTAACCTGCGCACTTCACTGTTCCGTCAGGCCTAACGGTCACTCATTCAAAAGTCGCTACTACAACTGAACCAGACGCATCGATTGTCACCACTCCCTGCAGTTTGAAAGGCGAGGTTTCAGGTAAGCTTTATTCAGTTTAAAAAAAAAAAAAGTTATTTTTCGTCATTTCTACATTTTGGAAATTGAAACGCATGCCAAAGCAAGACTTTTTAGGGGGATTTTTTCCCTTCTCAGTACCTGCCAGAGCGCTTACTAGTTACTCCCAGTCAAATTAAGCAGTGTCGAGCGTGGTTACCCGTTGGATGGCTGACCGTTTACGCGCCTTGGCTTCAGTACAGTTCCCTCCAGTTCACCCAGCTGTAAATGGGTACCTGCCCTCTTTTAGGGTCAGCGAAGGTCAAGCAGCGAGGGAGAGGAGATGTGGCGCCGCCCTCAATATGCTGGCCCTAGAGAAGCTGAGGTCTTTGACACCTCACTCCGTTACGACCCGGGATACCTTTACCTTTACCTTACACTACCTGGTTCCAAAACGAAGGCGAGCAGATAATTATGGCGGGGCCACATTTCCGTGTGCTCCCCTCCCCCCCACTCTTGTAGCTAAATGTCTACTTTAGTCCCTCGAGGAATTATTTCTCCACTCTCCCTCAAAGTTCTCCGGATGAGGCTAGAAACCGAGGCCCCGTGTGTGAACGCACGCAGAACATCTTGCGCACACATTATATCCTGTTCCGCTTTTCGTAAGAGTAGGCCATCGTGTGCCGGTGGGAACAGATATTTACAAAACTGCACACACACACACACACACGCACGCACGCACTCACTCACTCACTCACTCACTCACTCACTCACTCACTCACTCACACTCTCTCACACACACACACACACTCACTCTCTCTCTCTCTCTCACACACATACACACACACACACACACACACACACACTCACACACACACACACACACACACACACACACACAGAGTTACACACTTTGGTAGGGTGGTGGATACTCCGGCTAATTATGGATATTTCGGTAATTGTGTATATATATATGTATGTATTGCCAGTTAAATTTTGGATGGCAGTCAGTGATAGAACTTAGCGCCGAGGTGGGGGGGGGGGGGGGGGGGAGGGGGGAGTAGGGATGCCTGGTGGTTAGAGCGGTGCGTTTGCGATCTGACGTTCCGGGTTCGAGTCTTCGCTGATGTCTCCGTTCAAGATGATTTGTTTCCCCTGGAGTCAGTGCCGACTGTACAGTCCCCGAAAGTGTTTGGGATGAGTTTTAAACCGAGGTCCTGTGTTCAAAAGCACGCAGAACATTTTGCGCGCACGTTCAAGCCCGTTTGGCTTTTCGTGAAAGACCATCCTGTAGTGAAAGGAACTGAAAAAAACAAACAAAATTGCATGGGAAGTGAGTAAAGCTGAGTCGTTGACAATTCGATGTTCATTAGGTACAAGTTTACCGCCAAAGTAAATAGTCTGATGATACATTGGTCCAAGAACAAATTGGGTAATAAGGCTGATATTGTAATCATCTGTGAATGGATTTAACACAGGCATGGACGCACACTGTCTGTCTGTCTGTCTGTCTCTCTCTCTTTCTCTCCCCCTCCCTCTCTCTCCCTCTTTCCCTCTCTCTCTCCCTCTCTCTCTCCCTCTCTCTCTCCCTCTCTAAAAAAAAAATCCTACTCAGAACAATGATTCGAAAGTCAAGCAAACGCACACACTAACACGCGCATTTTTTTTTAACATGTCTATATTTTTTTTTTCTAAGGTAAAACGAAATTCATGCTCTTATCAACAAGACAAAAACGTCAAAATCTTAACATAAACTTACCTCCTATTTATATCAACAATGTCAGAATTGAAGAAGTTTCTAATCACAAAATTTTGGGAGTAACGATTGATAATAATTTGTCTTGGTCTGTACATATACGTAACTTAACAAAGAAAATTGCCTCCAAAACATACCAGTTAAATAAGATTAAACACTGTCTTAATCTGAATGCAAGAAAAATATTTTTTCATTCATTTATTCAGTCTAGTGTGGATTATGCATCTACACTATGGGACCTAGCCAGTAATAACCTATTCAAACCATTAATCAGTATTCATAAACGAGCTGTCAAAATAGTAATAGATAAGTCATCTTCACTGACATTTTCAGATTACAAAAATGTAAATATTCTGCCTCTCAAAACAAGATTGTTGTTAAATAAAGGTGTACTAATGCATAAAATCCTTCATGGTAATGCCCCATCTTCCTTAAGCAGCATGTTCAGTATAAACGACTCTCGACATTCACATAAAATCAACCTCCCTTTACCAACCATTACTCTGTTTAAATCAAGTCTAATATATTCTGGGAGCTGGTTTTGGAATAGACTCCCAACCTTTCTAAAATATGAATCAAAGTTTTTAAGATTTAAGTTTTTGTTGTATGATTTTCTGATGACTCATGAAAATGTCACTCTGCTTTCACCACAAATGTTTTGATCAAACCACTAGAAGTCTCAATTACATGAATTTTTTCCTCGGATAGTACAGTTAGTTTCTGTTGTTATGCATTTCTGTTATTTTATTATTATTATTATTGTTATTATTATTATTATTATTATTTTTTTTTTTGGTGTGTTTTTCATTGTTCATATATACATTTAATCTGTCTCTGTCTCTATGTCTCTGTCTGTCTGTCTGTCTGTCTGTCTCTGTAATGTTTTTCTATTTCTTGCTTGCCTTTCGGTGTGTGTGTGTGGTGTGTGTGTGTGTGTGTGTGTGTGTGTGTGTGTGTGTGTGTGTAGGGGGGATCGGGAGAGAGAATGAGTACTACTTTCTTTGGATTTTTGTAACTATGCATGTTTTTCCCATGATTTTTTCCCTCTTGTTATTAAGCTTTTTTTAATGCTCGTTTTTTCTATTTCTATTTCTTATTCGTTTGTTTTTTTCCCGAGGGCTGGATGTTAAAAAAGCATGTAGTGCTTAATCTATTACCCTCTGAAAAATAAAATTTATTCAAAAAAAAATTTGTTCAAAATTTGTTCTCTCCCCCCGGCCCCTCTCTTTCTCTCTCTCTCTAAAAATATTAAAAATATTTATTTAAAATAAATCTTTAAAATATTGGTTGAACTGCTGTTGGTGGTGATGCTGGTATGTAGGGGTAGGGAGGGGGGTTCTTAGCTTTATTCCCTGATCAGGGCAAGGGCGGATGAAAAAAGTATGTAATGCTTACTCTGTAACCCTTGAAAAATAAAGATTATTCATTCATTCATTCATTCATTCTCTCTCTCTCTCTCTCTCTCTCTCTCTCTCTCTCTCTCTCTCTCTCTCCTCTCTCTCTCTCTCTCTCTCTCTCTCTCTCTCCTCTCCCTCCTCCTCCCCCTCTCTCCCCCCCCCCCCCCCCCCCCCCTCTCTCTCCTTTCTCTCTCTCTCGCTTACACACACACACACACACACACCACCACACACGTACACACGTACACACGTACACACACGTGCATACATACACACACACATACACACACACACACGTACACATGTTTGCAATATATTCATTTCCAGTGTTGCTTTGGGTGACAAGTCCAGAGACGAGCTGAGGCTAGTGTGTGTGTGTGTGTGTGTGCCGCAAACGCAATAGGGCAGGAGTCTCTCCCTAGAATTTCTGAAACTCCTTGAAAAGCCCTTGAACTTTGTATCAACCTTAAAACTGGGACATCTGTTTGAGGGGGTCCTCCCCACCCCATCCCCCTTGGAGTTGACATCAGTACAGACTTCTCTATTCCCCAGAACATCTGGATGAGACTATAAACTGTGGTCACTTGTACGAACGCACGCACGCACACTTTCGTCTAATATCACTTTAAGTGAACAGACGTAAAATTGAAGACGCACGCACGCACTCGGGCACACTCACACTCGCACACACACACACACACGCACGCACGCACGCACGCACGCACACACACACACACACACACACACACACACACACACACACACACACACACACACACACACACACACACACACACACTGAGATCCTTTTTTTCGAAAAAAAAAGTTTATGACACAGTTCTGTGTATGTGCTTATCAGATTCCGACCAGCAGCTGTGAAGCCTCTCTGATCAGACAACACAAGATGGGGCATGAACACTACAAGGGTACATACAGTGCAGTGCCCTCTGGACAGCTTGTGATAGCATCACTATCGCTCAGAAGGCTTCTGTTGGGAAGAGGGTTTGAGCTAGCTGTAGGTGTGTCAAGCCACCAGTCCTTTCGATAGCCTCTTACTAGTTAATGAGATATAAATGCATGTTTGTTGTTTCTGGGGGTGAATATAATCTATTCTACAGTCCCAGCGCGCAGTTTCCAAGACTTTGTTTCCACTTAGTAGGCTTCTGTGTTGAATAGGGTTCGAGATCAGTCAGTGAAGTCAGTTCTTCGGGTAGCCTCTTACTTAATAGTTCTGAGATGTAAGTAAAAAAAATATTAAGTTGACTACATGAAGTAGAGATGTAAAGCTGAAAAGCTTGATTGCTTGTGTGTTGTGTAGGTCGCAGGCAAGCGCTTTGATTTGTTTTTGCAGAGGATATATGCGCTATAAAATTATTAAATTCCTATGTAATTATTTATTATTATTATTATTATTATTATTATTATTATTATTATTATCATCATTATTTATTAAAACTGCAGACCAGCCAGTGCCTCGGGGATGTATTTATGTATTTGTTTTATTTTTTTTGCCTCAGGGATGTCTTCAGAAAGTAGGGAGACCACATCAGTGTATAAAAGCAGAAGGAAGTAATGATGTCACTCTTTTGTTTGACGCTGTTGTGGTCATTTTTGTTTCTGACTCTTTGGGGAAAGCTTGAGGGCAGTGGGGCCAGTCCAGTTGCCTTCAGATCACTGGACACCACATTCCTGACTGCTTTGACATCCCTTTAAAAAAACAAAAAACCTAAACTAAGTTGCTAAAAGAAGCAAAACTGAACCAATAGACAAACAAGCCTTAAAACTGACATAAAAGAAAATGAGATTTATAAAGCATATAAAGTTAGAAGAAACTTTAAAAGGGGTCATTAGAATGTTTAAAACGGGGATTTAAAATGAAATAAAATCAAGAAACTGTTTAAAAAACAAAATAAAACTTGATAGGAAAAAAAAATCCCCCAAATTTAAAATAAAGAATAAACTAAACCCCCCCCCCCCCAAAAAAAAAAAAAAAAAAAAAAAAAAACCCAAAAAAAAACAAATAAATCTAAACTTTCCCCCTTAGATACAAAGACCCCTACAACAAATAATGGAGGGGATGAAAAGCAGTCTCGTTGACAGTGATCCTGGTGTTCCGGAAAGAACATCATCTTGAAGGCACGACGATGCTGGGTAAAATTAATTCCTTATTAGTGAAGTTGACGCTGACTTTGGCTCATTATTGCACGTACATTTGTGACGCTCCACCACGAAATGAGTCGCTTAGCACCTAACCCAGTTTTCCGCTAGGAGCCATTTTAGGCAGGTGGGGGTGAAGTTGTCGATTTTGAGATTTTGATGGATTATGAAGCTATAGCCTAGTCTTCTAGTGAAATATCAAGGCATAATTTTTTTTCTTTTCTTAAACGCGTTTTTGAAAATAGCCAAGCCCTCATTCTAACCACTATTAGAAGCTAAACTAGTGAATTTCTCATTTTGTCATTTTCTGTAGTCTATTGTTTCAATTTGTAATAACTTTTGTTAGAATTGTTCGATTTTCAATCTGTTTTTTGCATTGAACAGCAAATTGATAACATGCCAGTAACGAAAAATTGACCTTGGTGCAATGCGACTCCTTATGTGGTGGAGCATCACAATTTTGGTCCAAGGCGAGGAAGCCTCGTGGTGTGTGACTTGTGGTGTTCCGGTGACCATCCAGCATCTGCTTCAGGAGTGTCGAGATGTTGTTCAGGGTATCGGGCACAGGCATTTTAATGCAGGCATTGTTTTTGTTTTTTAAAGGTAGATATAAGTAAAGATGTCAAAGTTTTTCAGTTTGAACAAGGAGGGTTTAAAGAAAAGGAGTAGAAAAAATGAAAAGAAAAAAAAAGGAATTTATATAGTGCTATATCTTGCAAAAAACAAATCAAAGCGCTGCATTTACCAATTCTTGCGCATGTAGCCAATAATTTAGATTTTAGACAGCAATGCACACGCAGCACACACACACACACACTAACACGCAGCACACGCACACACCACACACACACACACACACCACACACCACACCACCACACACACACACACACACACACACACACACACAACACACCACACACACACACACACCCACACACCACACACACACTACACCAACACCATCACACACCACACACACCAACACACACACAACACACACACAAACACAACAAAACACACACAAACACCACACACACACACACACACACACACACACACACACACACAACACAAAGGGGAATTTCAGGATATGGGGCACAAACATTTTCCGGTCACTCCCTCGCACTTCTTCAGGCGTTTTTTTTTTTTTTTAAACTGAGGGTTCTTCACTTTGTAATCCCTTAAGCTGCGGTGTTCCTAACATTATTAGGGTGAAGTAGTGATGCTATCACATAGTTCTGCGGGAGCTGTTTGTCTTGATCCAGAACTTTCCGTCATCAAAATAACGGGTAAGTACATGACTAGAGATATATACCACTGTATCTCAGCTGATTAAAAAAACAAAACATGATTGATAATTAAACTGTAGTGTAATTTGCATGCATGCATATAGTGTGTTTAGATTTTTGTCTCAGAGTTTGCTGTATACTATATTTCCAAAGACTGTAAACTGTAAAGCTCAATGAGCTCTTTCTTGTGAAGGAGTGCTATAGAAAGAACTTAATTCTTCAAATGACCCAGGCTTCTGGCGATGAAAACCTGACGATGAAATGTTAACTGGACTTAAATTGACCAGTACATTTACACTTTTGTTAAAATTAATACTATTCAAATTACACATTTTTAAAAATCAGAATAGTCATGGTCCAGCCCTTTTGTGTTCTAAGTTACCTACGAAAAGCATATTATTTTGCAGTGGCTTTGCCTTTTAACAGAAATGTGTCAAACTTAAAACCAGCGTAGAGTGTTGAGATCACATAATTGTAAACGGCTAGGTTACGAAACTTTTCATAACTTTTGAGTCAGCAGTTAGGGTTACCAATTGTTTGCACCGAAAGTAAGTGCTAATAAGAGCTTGGCTTTCGCACACAGGCCCGTCTGGTTTCTGGCTCATACCTTGTCTGGTTACCAGGTACCTGAAAACTCTGGAGGAACTCTCCAGAAAACTGCCTGAAGACTGTGGAGAACTCTCCAGAAAACTGCCTGAAGACTGTGGAGAACTCTCCAGAAAACTGCCTGAAGATTCTGGAGAACTCTCCAGAAAAATGCCTGAAGACTGTGGAGAACTCTCCAGAAAACTGCTTGAAGACTCTGGAGAACTCTCCAGAAAACTGCGTCACAGGATCCCCCCCCCCACCCTGCCTGTTGCAAAGAGGAGGAGGAGGAGGAAGGGGGCTTGGTTAAGTGGCATCACATGATTATCACAGCTGCCTTGCCTTGCCAAGACTATCCTGCAGGGGGACATTGGATCGAGAAAGGACACCAGAGAAAGCACTGAACAGAGAACACCAAAGGACATAAGAACAGAGAACATCAAAGGACACCAGAACAGAGAACATCGAAGGACACCAGGAGAATTGACAGAGAACATCAAAGACACCAGAACAGAGAACATCCAGGGACACCAGAAACAGAACATCCAAGGACACCAGAACACAGAACATCCAAGGACACCAGAACACAGAACATCCAAGGACACCAGGAGAAAGAACTGAACAGAGAACATCAAAAGACACCAGAAAAAGATCAAAGGACACCAGAGAAAGAACTGAACAAAGGACACCAGAGAAAGAACTGAACAGAAAACATCCAAGAACATCAGAACAGAAAACATCCAAGGACACCAGAACAGAGAACATCCAAAGGACACCAGAACAGAGAACATCCAAGGACACCAGAACAGAGAACATCCAAGGACACCAGAACAGAGAACATCCAAGGACACCAGAACAGAGAACATCCAAGGACACCAGAACAGAGAACATCCAAGGACACCAGAACAGAGAACATCCAAGGACACCAGAACAGAGAACATCAAGGACACCAGAACAGAGAACATCAAAGGACACCAGAACAGAGAACATCCAAGGACACCAGAACAGAGAACATCCAAGGACACCAGAACAGAGAACATCCAAGGACACCAGAACAGAGAACATCCAAGGACACCAGAACAGAGAACATCCAAGGACACCAGAACAGAGAACATCAAAGGAAACGAGAGAAATTACTAAACAGAAAACACCAAAGGACACCAGAGAAAGAACTGATCAGAGAACACCAAAAGGACACCAGAGAAAGAACTGAACAGAGAACATCAAAGGACATCACAGGAGAAAAAACTTATCAGAGGACACCAGAGACAGAACTGAACAGAGAACACCAAAGGACACCAGAGAGAGAACTGATCAAAGGACACCAAAGGACACCAGAACAGGGAACATCAAAGCACACCAAAGAAATTCCTAAACAGAGAACACCAAAGGACATCAGAGAAAATACTTAACAGAGAACACCAAAGGACACCACAAAAGAAAGACCTGAACAGAGAACACCAAAGGACACCAGAACAGAGAACACCAAAGGACACCAGAACAGAGAACACCAAAGGACACCAGAACAGAGAACACCAAAGGTCACGAGAACAGAGAACATCAAAGGTCACGAGAACAGAGATCATCAAAGGACACTAGAACAAAGATCATCGAAGGACAGCAGAGAAAGAACTGAACAGAGAACATCAAAGGACACCAGAGAAATCACTGAACAGAGAACACCAAAGGACACCAGAGAAGAAAGAACTAAACAAGGAAAATCAAACAGAGAACACCAAAGGACACCAGAACAGAGAACACCAAAGGACACCACAGAAGAAAGAGCTGAAGAGAAAATCAAAGGACATCACAGGAGAAAGAACTGAACAGAGAACATCAAAGGACACTGAAAAAAGCACTGAACAGAGAACACCACAGGAGAAAGGACACCAGAACAAACATCAAAGGACACGAAGAAACTACTAAACAAAGGACACCAGAGAAAGAACTGATCAGAGAACATCAAAGGACACCAGAACATAAACATCAAAGGGCACGAGAACAGAGATCTTCAAAGGACACCAGAACAAAGATCATCGAAGGACAGCAGAGAAAGAACTGAACAGAGAGCATCAAAGGACACCAGAGAAATCACTGAACAGAGAACACCAAAGGACACCAGAGAAATCACTGAACAGAGAACACCAAAGGACACCAGAGAAGAAAGAACTAACAAGGAAAATCAAAGGACACCACAGGAGAAAGAACTGAACAGAGAAAATCAAAGGACACCACAGGAGAAAGAACTGAACAGAGAAAATCAAAGGACACCACAGGAGAAAGAACTGAACAGAGAAAATCAAAGGACACCAGAACAGAGAACACCAAAGGACACTGAAAAAAGCACTGAACAGAGAACACCACAGGAGAAAGGACACCAGAACAAACATTAAAAGACACGAAGAAACAACTAAACAGAGAACACCAAAGGACACCAGAGAAAGAACTGATCAGAGAACATCAAAGGTCACCAGAACAGAAAACGTCAAAGGACAACAGAACAGAGAACATCAAAGGACAACAGAACAAAGATCATCGAAAGATAGCAGAAGAAAGAACTGAACAGAAAACATCAAAGGACACCAGAGAAATCACTGAACAGAGAACACCAAAGGACACCAGAGACACTACTAAACAGAGAACACCAAAGGACACCAGAACAGAGAACACAAAGGACACCAGAACAGAGAACATCAAAGGACATCGGAGAAAGAAATGAACAGAGAACAGCAAAGGACATCAGAGAAAGAAATGAACAGAGAATATCAAAGGACACCGGAGGAAAATACTAACAGCGAATACCAAAGGACACCAGAGAAAATATTAGAGAACACCAAATGACACCAGTGAAAATACTAGAGAACATCAAAGGACACCAGAACAGAGAACATCGAAGGACACCAGAGAAATTACTAAACAGAGAACACCAATGGACATCGGAGAAAGAAGAACTGAACAGAGAACACCTAAGGACATCGGAGAAAACTGAACAAAGGACATCGGAGAAAAATGAACAGAGAACACCAAAGGACACCAGAGAAAGGACTGAACAAAGGATATTAACGGACACTGGAGAAAGTTATGAACAGAGAACATCAAAGGACACCAGAACAGAGAACATCAAAGGACACCAGAACAGAGAACATCAAAGGACACCAGAGAAATGACTAAACAGAGAACATCAAAGGACACCAGAACAGAGAACATCAAAGGACATCAGAGAAAGAAATGAACAGGGAACATCGAAGACACACAGGAGAAAGAACTGAACAGAGAACATCAAAGGACACCAAAACAGAGACTATCAAAGGATACCAAGAAATTACTAAACGAAGGACACCACAGGAAAAGAACTGAACAGAGAATATCAAAGGACATCAGAGAAAGAACTGAACAGAGAACATCAAAGGACATCAGAGAAAGAAATGAACAGAGAACATTAAAGGACACCAGAGCACAGAACATCAAAGGACACCAGAACAGAGAACATTAAAGGACACCAGAGCACAGAACATCAAAGGACACCAGAACAGAGAACATCAAAAGACACCAGAGCAGAGAACATCAAAGGACATCGGATAAAGAAATGACCAGAGAACATCAAAGGACAGCAGAACAGAGATCAAAGAACACCAGAACAGAGAAACATCAAAGGACATCGGAGAAAAGACCTGAACAGAGAACATCAAAGGACATGAAATTACTAAACAGAGAACATCAAAGGACACCAGAACAGAGAATATGAAAGGATACAGAGAAATTACTAAACGAAGGACACCACAGGAGAAAGAACTGAACAGAGAATATCAAAGGACACCAGAGCAGAGAACATCAAAGGACACCAGAGAAGAACTGAACAGAGAACATCAAAGGACAGCAGAACAGGAAACATCAAAGAACACCAGAACAGAGAACATCAAAGACACCACATGAGAAAGAACAGAACAGAGAACATCAAAGGACACCGGACCAGAGGAACATCAAAGGACACCATAGAACTGAACAGAGAACATCAAAGGACACTGGACCAGAGGACATCAAAGGACATCAGAACAGAGAACATCAAAGGACACCAGAACAGAGAACACCAAAGGACACCAGAACAGAGAACATCAAAGGACAGCCAGAACAGAGAACATCAAAGGACAGCAGAACAGAGATCATGGAAGGAGAGCAGTGAAGTCTTCGTCAGGCCCCGCTCTATGTCACAGAGCAGGTGAGAACCCTAGTCATGTGATCAGTCTGCCCCCCTGTATGTCAGTGTGTGTTTGTATTTTTTTTTTTTGAATTATATTTTATTTGATACCACTTTATGTCACAGCAGATTTCTCTGCGTGAAATTCGAGCTGCTCTCCCCGGGGAGAGCGCGTCGCCACAAGTGCAGCGCCTACCCAATTTTTTTTCCCCTCAGGGATGGTGTCTAAACACACCTGTGTGCATGCTGGTTTATTTATATATATATATATATATATATATATTATATATATATATATATATATATATATATATATATATATATATATATATATAAATATAATTTTGTCATCCGCTCCTACCGGCACACGATGGCCTGTTCTTCCGAAAGGCAGAACGGGGTTTTAACGTGTGCTCAAGATGTTCTGCGTGCGTTCACACACGGGGCCTCGGTTTATAGTCTCGCCCAAATGATGCATTTGTCATGTTGTCTGACTGTTTGATTTGTCTGTTTCCCCATCGTTTTCTTTGGCATGCGCACAGATTTTTGAAAACCTTTTTTTTTTTTGAACGAGATTCAAACCCAGGACCTATAGGAAAACTATGAACACTGTGGTACAACATTTGACATGATGGAATCTAGAATGCTTATCAACGCCTTGAAATGTTGTTTTTGAATCTTCAGGTCTCGTCACTGCGGAACACCCGGCATAAAGACATCGAGTGTGGAACACCAGCATCAGACATCAAGTGCGGAACACTAGAATCAAGACATCAAGTGCTGAACCACCAACATGAGACATCGAGTGTGGAACATTAGCACATCAAGACATCAAATGCGGAACATTAGCACATCAAGTGTGGAACATTAGCCCAAGACATCCAAGTGTGGAACATTAGCCATCAAGACATCAAGTGTGGAACACCAGCATCAAGACATCGAGTGTGGAATATTAGCCCAAGACATCCAAGTGTGGAACATTAGCCCATCAAGACATCAAATGTGGAACATTAGCCTATCAAGACATCAAGTGTGGAACACCACATCAAGACATCAAGTGTGGAACATTAACATCAAGACATCAAGTGTGGAACATTAACATCAAGACATCAAGTGAGGAACATTAACATCAAGACATCAAGTGTGGAACATTAACATCAAGACATCAAGTGTGGAACATTAACATCAAGACATCAAGTGGGAACATTAACATCAAGACATCAAGTGCGGAACATTAACATCAAGACATCAAATGCGGAACATTAACATCAAGACATCAAGTGTGGAACATTAACATCAAGACATCAAGTGCGGAACACTAACATCAAGTAATGGAACAACAACATCAAGACATCAAGTGCGGAACATTAACATCAAGACATCAAGTGCGGAACATTAACATCAAGACATCAAAGTGCGGAACATTAACATCAAGACATCAAGTGTGGAACATTAACACAAGACATCAAGTGTGAACATTAACATCATGACATCAAGTGCGGAACATTAACACCAAGACATCAAAGTGTGTGAACATTAACATCAAACAATCAATGCGGAACATTAACATCAAGACATCAAGTGCGAAACATTAAAATCAAGACATCAAGTGCGGAACATTAACATCAAGACATAAAGTGTGGAACATTAACATCAAGACATCAAGTGCGGAACATTAACATCAAGACATCAAGTGTGGAACATTAACATCAAGACATCAAGTGCGGAACATTAACATCAAGACATCAAGTGCGGAACATTCACATCAAGACATCAAGTGCGGAACATTAACATCAAGACATCAAGTGCGGAACATTAACATCAAGACATCAAGTGCGGAACATTAACATCAGACATCAAGTGTGGAACATACACATCAAGACATCAAGTGCGGAACATTAACATCAAGACATCAAGTGCGGAACATTAACATCAAGACATCAAGTGCGGAACATTCACATCAAGACATCAAGTGCGGAACATTAACATCAAGACATCAAGTGCGGAACATTAACATCAAGACATCAAGTGCGGAACATTAACATCAGACATCAAGTGTGGAACATACACATCAAGACATCAAGTGCGGAACATTAACATCAAGCCAGAGAGAAGGAAGCCGTCAGTTTATGACAGACAGACAGACAGGCAGACAGACAGGCAGGCAGGCAGGCAGGCAGGCAGGCAGGCAGACACACAGACACACAGACAGACAAACAAAATGCATAAAGAAATGGCATGTAACACCAGTGCAACAATAAACCAAGACAAAGGGAATCACACTGTAGTAGACTACACGCATAGTTTAATACACATTAGAGCAGAAATTATTTCAGATAAACGATTTTTTGGTGAGGAAATGTTTGACAAACCCCACCCCCCCCACCCTGCTGTCTTAATACTTTGCATTGTTTATGAAATTTAGTAGCCAATGCTCGTAATATTTTTTTCTTTAGAATAAAATAATTTAATGATAATAATTTAAATTTAATATAGCGCTAAATCTTGTAATGTCAAACAAATCAAAGCGCTTGCATTCAAATCAGTCACACCCATGCAACCCTCACAAATAATTAACAAATTATATATTTACCAAACACCCACACCCACACATCACTACACTCCCACCACCACACCAACACCACCCACACAGACGCACACAAACACACACACACACACACACACACACACAACACACACAACACTCACAACACACACACACACACACACACCCCACACACACACACACATAACGCAAGAGGGATAGGATGGGATGGAGGAGACTGAATGAAAATAGGGACATATGTGAGGTGTGATGATGGAGGAAGATCCTAGGTAGGAAATAAGTGTGTCTTGAGATTGGATTTGAAAGTGTCAAACAAAGGGAATTAATATAATTTAATGATTAGCTACTGAGTCCGCTCCTAAAGTGCCTTGTGGAACTGACAGGATTTTAGTTTTTTTTTCCCCCTTTGAATCAAATGAACTGATTTAGAAAATATTTTTGTGATTTTTTGCCCCTTCATGCTTATGTACCTGGCAAAGCTTCGAATTAAGGGGAAAAAACCCACAAAATGTTCAGCTATTGGGAAATAGGTAAATCTGTTCCATTACCTGTGGGTCCGTGGGCAACATAGTGTTAGAGGCCTCAAAAATACAAAATTGGAAAATAGGCTATGAAATTAGACTTTCACTTTGGCTGAAGTAGAAATATGTACTAAAAAATTCATAGAAAGTCACAAAACATTAGTGTTTAATTTTAACTTGGGGATGAGGTGGGTGAGAGAGAGAGATTTAAATTAAAATTCTTTTATTTCGATATTAATGAAATAGGCATTTTTTTTACATCCAGTCCCTGTATCTATGCAATTTTGTCATATGTCATCCGTGTCCACTGGCACACAATGGCCTACTCTTAAGGAAAGTGGAGCAAGATTTAACATGTGCGCAAGTTGTTCTGCGTGCGTTCGCACACGGGACCTCGGTTTGTAGTGTCATCTGAAGGACTTTTGGGGAGAGTGGAGTCGGCACTGATGTTGGGTTATCCCGTCCCTCTCTTCTTGTGTGTGTGTGTGTGTGTGTGTGTGTGTGTGTGTGTGTGTGTGTGTGTGTGTGTGTGTGTGTGTGTGTGTGTGTGTGTGTGTGTGTGTGTGTGTAGGGAGTAGTTATTGAGAAAGGACATAAGGTTGGAAGAGAGAGGGTGTTAGAGAAGGGATATACGCAGGGGAGATAGAAAAGGGCGGTAGGCTGATAGATTTTTTTTCCATACATGGTTTACTTTAGGGTCTTTTTTTTTATTATTATTAATGGATATTACTGGTCAGGAAAAAAATAGTAGATGCTACTTGTTCAAAAATGTCCTAGGCACGAAATTGCGTTGACATCCAAACTGGAAATTTCTGGGGACGCTGCAGTCCATTGCACCGCCGTAGCTGATAGGACCGGAGACTTGATTCAAAACGCCATGCTATTGCGAGTTACGTACCATTGTGTCTATAGCTACGTACCATTGTGTCTATAGCTACGTACCATTTGTCTATGTGCTATTGTGTCCACATGCGTTCTAACATTCAGACCAACCAGCTGACAAGACGACCATTTTCTCGCTACTAACTGTTTAACACTAACCCTAACACTAACCTCAACCCTAACCCTGGCCCCACATGTGGACACAAAAAGCAGGTAGACAACAGGTAATGCTGACATAATGGCGAAACGTTTTCTTTTTTCGGCGGGTTAGAATTTTTTTTTTCTCCTGAAAGTAAGTGGATAAGCACAAGGATTCTTTAGACCATGCTCTAAAAACGCGAAAACAAAATTGAATGCAAATAATACCATAGAATTTAAAAAATGATTATAAAATACTTGTACTTATAGTAAAATGAGGATAACTTCTACTGTCGTAAATGAGGAATACTTCTACTGTCGTAAATGAGGATAACGCTTCTGCTGTCGTAAAATGAGGATATCCTTCTACTGGTCGTCAAATGAGGATATCCTTCTACTGGTCGTCTAAATGAGGATATCGCTTCTGCTGATGTAAAATGAGGAATAGTCTCTGACTGGTTGGTAAAAGGGAGGTGCAAGTTTTAGAGGTCGTCGAAAGGAGAGATATCGCTTCTGCTGGTCGTAAAATGAGGATATCACTTCTACTGGTCGTAAATGAGGATATCACTTCTACTGGTCGTAAAATGAGGATATCGCTTCTACTGGTCGTGAAATGAGGATATCACTTCTACTGGTCGTGAAATGAGGATATGGGAGTACTGCTAAGGTTGGTAAGAGGACAGGTGCTAGAGTTTTAGGGAGAGGGATGCTAGCTAGAAAGGGAGAGGGTGGGGGGGGGGGGGGTAGTGTTAGAATGTAGTTGTATATATAGGGATGAGGAAAGAGGTGTGATGACTGGGGAGGGGGAGGGGGGGCAAGCAGTCCCTTTCTGAGTAGGATCAGGCAGGAAGGGTGGAGGGGGAGCATTTTAGAAAAAAGTTTATTTAAAAAAACCCCAGCAAAGTAGAGAGTGTTTTTAATTAAATCATCGTATCAAAGGTAGATGCATCTTAGAAAATGTATTTCAAAACTAAAGTTAAAGGAAGCTTCTTTTCGAATGCAATTTTGAATAAATATTATGAGGGGAGAGAGCGAGGATGCATTGTAGAAAAGGGGTGGTCAACGGAGGGGTAGAAAGTATTTTCAGGTTAATGAGAGGAGAGGGAGAGAGAGAGAGAGATTGGGGGGGGGGGGGTAGGTTGAAAGAGAGAATCTGATAGAGCGTGTGTGTGGTTGCGTGCGTGAGTGCGTGTGTGTGTGTGTGTGTGTGTGTGTGTGTGTGTGTGTGTGTGTGTGTGTGTGTGTGTTGGGATTTGTGCTGCAGGCAGAATCCACGGAATGGTAATAAAACAGGCATTTGTCATCCCCCCGTGTATTGCACAAAAGCTGCATACCCTTAAGTTCCCTGTGTGTATGGTTTAATTAAAAAAAAACACCCCACTTTTTGTCTACATGGGTTTTTTTTTAACAACCTTGTATTAAAGGTATCCTCTCTCCCCTTTTATTTTTACAAAATCTGGTATAAGAAAATGTAATGCCTTTCATTCTATAATGTGTACAAGGCTGAAGGAATTTTGTTTTGGTGTGTGGTGCTGTTCACTTATTTCCTACTTACCTTTTGCTTTGCCATAAGTCAGGGACATGTTATTGCCCTGGTCATAGCTCCATATCTGCATCTCTCCCAGCAGTCTTTAATTCACATTATCAGAACAAAGGTACTGTGCTGTCACAACCTTTTTTTTTTTTTTTGCTTTGTTTTAAATTTCCTTTGATAGAGGACAATGATTGAATTGTTGAATAAATCTGAAAAGTGGGAGAGGGAAAGAGGTTAAAGGTCCCACAATGTAATTTGATTGGGAAAAAGATGGATTAAAAAAAAAAAAAAAGAATGACGTAATTAAGAAGAGGAAAAAGTTGGAGGCCCCAGACAAAAATATGTGGTTGTATTGGCAAGACTTGAGTGAAAGAAGTGACATAAAGTGTTCATTGCTGCATGATTTCCCTTTTATTATTTTTTAAAATTTTATACCACTTTAAGTGTCACAGCAGAATTCTCAGCGTGAAATTCGGGCTGCTCTCCCCAGGGAGAGCGTGTTGCCACAAGTGCAGCGCCTCCCATTTTTTCCTCCTGTCTGCAACTGTATTTGTTTCCCTATCAGGGTGGCTTTTTTCTACAGAATTTTGCCAGGGACAATCCTCTTGTCGCCGTGGGTTCTTTTCGTGCGCTAAATAATGTGTAACACACGACCTCTCGGTTTATCATCTGATCCGAAAGACTAGCACCCATACCACCACTCATGGTCTAATGGATGGGGGAAAAGTTGGGGGCCCAAAAGGGGATTCGAACCACCGTACACTCCGACCGGACTTTTTGCTTTCTAGGCAAGGCGCGTTAAACCTCTAGACCCCTGACCCCCCTGCTCTCTCACGGTTGTCCAATACAGGATCAGTTATGTCCCTTTGAGCAGGTTTTCTGCAACTGTCTTTTTAGGTGTGTGTATTCTAGAATTTCAATTGTTGCAAATCTTGCGAAATAATGTGTAGTGGCAGAACAGGGCGCTAATACAGTGTGGTACGGGTTTCGGTTCTTGTTCAGCCTTTGTTGTAGGACTTTTGTACTCTTTAGAAAACCTGGGTTGGTAAAACTAGAAAATGGTTTAGCATGTGTGTGGTTTGTTTAGTGGTTGGTTGTTTTTTGTGTTGTTTTTTTTTTTTACCAGCAGTTGTATGAAACACTTGGCTGTATTAATGAGGTTCTTTTTGCTCTCTGTCCCTTTGTCCAAGTAGACAGAAAAGGTGTATTTCAGCTAGGAATGCTGAATACACAGCTCATCTTGTTGAAAGTTCTTGCCTCTTTTTCCTTTTTCTCTTGTCGATCATATCTGACATTTTGTTTTGACAATTTGGATGACATTTCCCGGACTCTTGATTACCCGTTCTTTTTACTTTCCATTTTTTTGTCCACAATTTGAAGTGCTGAGAGCAAAGTGATGCCTCGTTCTTTCCACTGTCCATTGTAAAAGTATAGTAAAGTGTATAGTATATATAGTATAGTAAAAGAGTATAGTACTGCTGTGTTACCCACTATATACCTATAGACCATTACTTCAACATAGCCTGACATCGTTGTTGAAGTTGTTAATGACTTCATGGTTTTGTTTATATTTTTTTCCCAAACATATTGCCATTTTCTGGAATGAATTACACATTGCTTTTCAATTTATATGTTTATTGTGTTTGTTATGGTATTTAATGTTTTCAAGATGTATTTTAGAGGTTTGAAATTCCTTAACTTTATCTGGGTAGTTGTGTAATTTAGTTGCATGCAACAATTTTTAAAGTATGCCCATATAAATGTTTGCACCCTCAAGTGAACGGTAGTATATGCGTGTGGCTTGTTGCCTGTATCAGTTCTTGATCCTAACGAACTGAGGGCATGGATTGAATCATGTTTGATCTATCCTCGTTATGTGAAAGTAGACAATGGTTTTGTGGCATAGCGATGGTAGACTGGTTTCACTGATGTTAATGCCCTTTACTTTTTGTTGTCCCATTCCCCAACTTCCTATTCCAGGGGCAACATTAATGTTATGTGCATTATGTTAACACGTAGTACAGTTGAAGCTGTTTTTCAACTGGTTTTACTTAGATAGATGCAGGGGTGAATTGGAAACCCCCATTTGCCTGTAGCATTGTAAATTTTTGGTTTGCTTTTGCGTTTGATTTTGTGTTTTGATTTCGCTTTTGCGTTCATGTGATTTTGTTGCTCTGTTAGTACACTTCATCTATAAAAATCCTGGTCTAGAATCCCAGCTGAAAATGTACCGAGGTGTGGATACTTTCTACTACCCAGATACAATCCGAGCTTGGCTGTCTGAATGAATGGGGAAAATGTTCCCTAGGAAGATCTAGCAAACTGTTTCTGTAACCAGTATCGCTTCCTTCCATTTGTTTTTTCTTGAAAATGGTGAGCACACACACCACTGGCACTTGACTAGCCAACTGACTTTATCTGAGAAAAATACAAACTTTGCAGAACTGCTTTTTTGGCTTTCTGGCTGTAAATATGACAGGGCTGGAATTAAGCTTTGTGCCACTTCTGTGTTTTAAAAGTATATTCTGAATGAGCTACGTTATTGTGGTCTGAGATTTCAAATGACGGTGTAAAAATTCTAAAGTAAACAAAAAATCAGTGGGTCATTGTGTCACTGCTGGTCAGAGCATTGGGAAAAGCCTACCTCCCCCTTCAGCCAAAAAAAGCTGGAGTAAGAGTTGGGTAGTCGGCTTGCAGCGGAAATAAAACAAAATGGAAAGGAAGCTTCAGAATGAGCTAGTTAAAATTGTCAAAACATGATTAAATGAAATGCAAAAAAAAAGTGCAAGGATCACAAGATGAGGAATAAAACGCAAACTTGGCCAAGGTCTTTTGTTCAGAGTTCCGTTTACGAATGAAGGAATGACAGTGTGTTTACAAGTGTAGAGTATGTGCACAAGATCTCAGAATATCATGGACCCTTTTTCTGTAGTTTCTCTCTCTCTTCTCTCTCTCTCTCTCTCTCTCTCTCTCCTCTCTCTCTCTCTCTCTCTCTCTCTCTCTCTCCTCTCTCTCTCTCTCTCTCTCTCTCTCTCTCTCTCTCTCTCTCTCCTCTCTCTCTCTCTCTCTGTCTCTTCTCTCTCTGTCTCTCTCTTCTCTCTCTCTCTCTTCTCTGTCTCTCTCTCTGCTCTCTCTCTCTGACTCTCTGTCTCTCTACTCTGTCTCGTCTCGTCTCTTCTGTCTCTCTCTCTCTCTCTCTCCTCTCTCTCTCCCCTGTTCCGCTTTTCGTAAGAGTAGGCCATCGTGTGCCGGTGGGAACAGATGACAATATTTACAAAACTGTATACACACGGGGACTGGATAAAAAAGCACACGAGTGCTTATTCCATTATCCTCGATATAAAAGACTAAATTAAAAAAAATAATAAAACACTCTCTCCACTCTCTCTCTCAGTGCCAGTGTCAGAGAGAGAGAGAGAGACTGGCACTGGCACTGGCACTGGCACCGACATTGTCTACAGGGCTGTAATGCTGTATGGACAATAAAACTGTCAGTGTCCCCCCCCCCCTCTCTCTCTCTCCCCAACCCCCCCCCCCTTCTCTCTCTCTTCAATCAGTCCATCAGAAAATAGACAAATAACACAATCAGAGGTATTCAGATGCCTGTCGCCGAGAGACATGAGTGAAGATGTCAGTCTGGATATTAACATTGTTACTAATTAAGTCATCTGTTTCAGATTTTATATTTGTCATTGAGGTGGTTTCTTCCACAACATCCAGCTTTCGGCTATGGCGTTGTGCCCTTGGAAATGGCACTTTAAGGCTATTTTTTCACCCCATCCAGGTGTAAAAGGGTACCAACCTTGTGTTGGGGGTTAACCCTGCGATAGACTGGCGTCCTATCCAGGGGGGGGGGGGGGGGAGTCTATGACTCTCAGTCACTTAACGCCACAGAAACCGGGATAAGCACCGACCTGATGAGCCTTAGGCTCGGGACAGACTTTAACTTTTAACTTCCACAACATGGCGACTGTCCCAGGTGAACCTTAAACCCCGGCCACTGTTGATACGAGGGAGGACAATACCTGTTGGTTTTAAACTGTTGTAATCTGCGTACAGTTACAGTTTTAATTTGATATTTA
The DNA here is from genome assembly GCA_030674155.1 of Stramonita haemastoma. Lineage (NCBI taxonomy): Eukaryota > Metazoa > Mollusca > Gastropoda > Neogastropoda > Muricidae > Stramonita > Stramonita haemastoma. The sequence goes on from CM060340.1 coordinate 36,625,101, forward strand.
GAAAACTAACGACACGGTGATAGTACAGCCCTGTTAACTATGGCTTGTGGTCAGTAGGGCTATGAATATGGGAAAATGAAAAAAAAGATAGACACCAATCAAACTAATAACAAACGTGCAAAAATGCAAGCAAACGTATACTAACAAAGCAGACACAAAAATACAAATGAAAACACCAACAAATGAATAAAGAAGGTGCTGTGTGTGTGTGTGTGTGCGCGCACACACACTACATACTCACACACACTACACACTCACACACACACACTACACACTCACACTTACACACTACACACTCACACTTACACACTACACACTCACACACACACTACACACACACACACACACACACACACACACCACACACACACACACACACACACACACACACACACACACACACCACTCACACATGCACACACATACACACACACAAGCGCGCGCGCGCGCACACACACGCACACACATACACACACGCGCACACACACACACTACACACTACACACAAACAAACACACACACACACTACACACACACACACACACACACACACACACACACACACACACACACACACACACACACACACACACACACACACACACACACTCTCTCTCTCTCCTCTCTCTCTCTCTGTGACACCCGAACAAATGAGAGAGAGACAGACAGACAGACAGACACACACACACACACACACACACACACACACACACACACACACACACACACACACACACACACACACACACACACACACACACAACACACACACACACACACACACAAACAAACAAACAAACACACACACACACAAACACACACACATGACATTTACAAAACTGCATACACACGGGGACTAGATGTAAAAAAAAGAATAAATAAATAAATAAACACACACACACATGCCCTACCCAGGCTTGCAAGCTCGTCATATCGCATTCTCCAGGCCAGAAATGTACAGGGAGGTTATACATGTTAGGCCACCAATGGGCCACCAGCCATTGGTGACGCTTCACCACGAAATGAGTCGCTTTGCACATAACCCACTTTCTACTAAAAGCCATTAAAGGCAGGTGGGGTCAAGTTGGCAATTTTCAGATTTTGATCGGTTATAAAACTACAGCCATTATTCTACCTTGTAATGAAATATCGAGTCATAGTTTTGTATCCTTTTGCTTTTAAACGTGCTTTAAAAATGCCCAAGTCCTCATTCTGACCATTTATTAGGGTGCTAAACTTGTCCATATCTCGTTTTGTCATTTCCTGCAGTCTATCATTTCAACTTGTAATAATTGTTCATAGAATTGTCCCATTTTCAATCTGTTTTTCTATTGTGTAGCCATTTCATTGCAGACTAAACATGTCAATAACTAAAAATTGACCTCTAGTGCAATGCGATTCCTTATGTGGTGGAGCGTCACTATAATAATAATGATAAATAATTTAATCTATATATATTATGGGCCTGCACTGTGTGTCAGATAGCCACAAAAGCTCTGAGGCCCGAACAAAAGAGAGAGAGAGAGAGAGAGAGAGAGAGAGAGAGAGAGAGAGAGAGAGAGAGAGAGAGAGAGAGAGAGAGAGAGAGAGAGAGAGAGAGAGAGAGAGAGAGTGATTGATTGATTGATTGATTTGATTGATTTGATTGTGATTGATTGATTGATTGATGATTGATTCTTTTATATCGAGGTTGCCGCCGCTGTAGTCTAGTGGTTAGGGCGTTGGACTCGTAATCTAAAGGTTGTGGGTTCGATCCCAGCTTTCGGCTATGGCGTTGTGCCCTAGGAAAAGGCACTTTACGGCTATTTTCTCACCCCACCCAGGTGTAAAAGGGGTACCAACCTTGTGTTGGGGGTTAACCCTGCGATAGACTGGCGTCCTATCCAGGGGGGAGTCTATGACTCTCAGTCGCTTAACGCCACAGAAACCGGGATAAGCACCGGCCTGATGAGCCTTACGCTCGGGACAGACTTTCACTTCATTATTTTTATATCTAGGATAATGGAATAAGCACTCTTATGCTTTTTTTTTACATCCAGTCCCTGTGTGTATGCAGTTTTGTAAATGTCATCTGTTCCCACCGGCACACGATAGCCTACTCTTACGAAAAGCGGAACAGGATTTAACATGTGCGCAAGATGTTCTGCGTGCGTTCGCACACGGGCCTCGTTTAAAGTCTCATCCGAAGGACTTTTGGGGAGAGAGAGAGAGAGACAGACAGACAGACAGACAGACAGACAGACAGACAGACAGAAAAAGATACGAGAGAGACAGACAGACAGACAGACAGACAGACAGAGAAATGGAGAGAGAGAGAGAGAGAGAGAGAGAGAAGAGAAGATGAGAGAGAGAGAGAGAGAGAGAGAGAGAGAGAGAGAGAGAGAGAGAGAGAGAGAGAGAGAGAGAGAGAGAGAGAGAGAGAGAGAGAGAGAGAGAGAGAGAGAGAGAGAGAGACAAGGCAAGGCAAGGCAAAATTCTTTTATTCGAGGATAATAGATAAGCACTCATGTGCTTTTTTACATCCAGTCCCCGCCCTTTTCAGGGAAAACATCAAGATAAAAAGATACTAAACAGTAAAACTATATGCAGTACCAAACAACA
>CM060340.1:36639040-36641540 GCA_030674155.1 Stramonita haemastoma
AATCCTACCAGAATGAAAGTTCTGAATACTGTACAGAATCCATCTCTGCATCTCGTCTTCTGTGCTATGAGATCTACCCTCATCAAAGCTATGGAATAGCTGAATGGCATACAACTGCTCAGTACTCCTCAAATGTTGGACATTGAATGCATTGCAAATTAAAGAATTATTATTATTAAATATTATTTTATGACTTTTTTTTAATTAGAAGTTTAAACTTTCTTATCTCACGACAGTCAGGAAACCTAATTATTGTCTTTTTTTTCTGTTTCAGTAATGAGATTGTGGGAAGCAAGTTCTACGAGTCTCTTACAAGTGAGTAAATTATGAAGAACACATAGAGAGCTAGAGCTCTATTCTAGGTACTAGTAATAGTATTTGCATCAAAATATGTGTCATTACCACTACCAGAAATTATACCTTAATTACCCCAGAGCATCATGAATAAAGCTGTTACTTTTTTTCTTTTTTTTTTTATTCATTTGTAGATGAATAATTATCGGTATGTATTGTTTTTAAATTATGAACGACTAGCAATTAATGTTTTGTTATTTTGAAATCTATTTGTGTATCACAATTTCACACACACACACACACACACACACACACACACACACACACACACACACACACACACACACACACATACACACACACAATAAATTAATAACTTCACACACACACACACACACACACACACACACACACACACACACACACACACACACACTAAATTAATAACTACACACACTCACACACAACACACACACACACACACACAATAAATTCACACACACACACACACACACACACACACACACACACACACACACACACACACACACAACACACACTCAGGCATGCACACATTAGTAGGCATCCATCAGTCTTGGAAGACTATGGAGTTGCGCTCTAGAATACAAAGCCTGGGTGGTAAGTATGGAGGGCAAGCTGTAGTGTGTATCAGTTCTCAGGAGCAAGCAGAATTATGCCTGATATGAAACTGCCATAAAATGTTTGTTGAATCTCATGAATGTTTTTCAATTTCATGGTGTTTCTTCTGCTTAAATATTTTAATTTTGTGCCTGCTTGAAGTGACTACAACAGGTTTTTTCTTTTTAAAGTAACTGACACATGTGTGAAATCAGCCAGCATGTAATGTTTGTTGGTGTGCGAATTTGTGTCGGTGCTGAGTGTATGTGTGTTTATGATATCATGTGTTTGTTTATAAATTCTTTTTTTTATTCTTTAATATCGAGGATAATGGAATAAGCACTCATGTGCTTTTTTACGTCCAGTCCCCATGTGTATGCAGCTTTTGTAAATCTTGTCATCTGTTCCACTGGCACACAGTGGCCTACTCTTATGAAAAGCGGAACAGGATTTAACAAGTGTACAAGATGTTATGCTTGCATGCGCACACAGGGCCTCGGTTTATAGTCTCATCCAAAGGACTTTTCAGGAGAGTGGAGTCAGCACTGATGTTAACTCAAGAGGAAAAATCCCCTCGAACGGGAATCAAACCCGGGTTGTCAAATTGCGAGCGCAATGTTCTGACCACTAGGCTATACAGTGTACTTCCAGATAGTTATTCATAATCAGTTTTATACAACTGTTACCATTATTTTGTTATTTCACTTTGTTGTCAGCATTATAAATTGTTAGCAATGATTTCATAAAGAATGAGATAAATAAATAAACTGCATCTTAATGTTTCAGAAATTCTGGACCAGGCTGTGCTAGCAGTAACATGTGCAGACGTGAGAAAACCACAGAAATCCCCATCGGAATTTTCAGCGGGAAGAACTGCATGCCTCCAAAAACAAGATGGAAACGCCGCCATGCCACGAAGACTGGACAACAATAAACAGCCGGATGAAAGCAGAAAACATGACCATCCTGGTTCAGACCTCATTGGGGGGCAAGAAACTGCACAGGAACCCGACATTCAGGAAAGACTGCCCCATGATTCAGAATCTTCACCATACTCTGAAAAAGTGGCAGGGAAGTTTTGCACTGGTTCAGAAAATAAGGAAGATGAGAGCACAGAAGATGAAAAAGATCAAGGAAAACTTTCAGGTGCAAAATCATCTTCACAAGAGAGACAGTACGAGTACTTGGATCCCCAAAATGTAGAAGACGTTGCAAAGGAACAGTTACATCACAAACGTGTACACTGCTCTGATAATCAAGCAGAAGAGAACCCCCATGCAAAGTCACAAGATTTAATAAAAGAAGATAGAATTTCAAAGTCTGAAACCGCGAATTCAAACACAGGTCGTGAGAAAAGAACCTTGAACACAAAAGTGAGTGTAGAGAACAGATCAGACTTGACAAATATTGACGCCGGTGTTTCCAAAGAAAGGGGAGGAGAAACTAGCAAGGAGGAGGAGGCGGAGGCAGGGAAAGCATCAGGAGAGGAGGAGAGCTGTGGTGACCTGAGGCTGGTGGTGTATGGACTGGGGAACTTCACCTCCTGCCCCATCGCTCGCTACCAGCT
>CM060340.1:36644040-36661702 GCA_030674155.1 Stramonita haemastoma
ATTGGTGAAACTGGGGGGGGGGTTCTAGCAGAGGAATGACGGGGGGGGGGGAGAGAAACTAAAATAACATTGAAACCAAAACAACAGGATACTGAAGATCTGAGACAGTTTTTGTTTACGTAGCACAATGATTATGATGATGAAATTGGTAATACTATGGTCCAGCTAGGTTTGATAAGACTTAATGATAATAATAATAATAATAATATATGTGTTTATATTGCGCTGAATCTTGTTAGTTAGTTAAAGTCTGTCCCAAGCCTAACGCTCATCAGGCCGGTGCTTATCCCAGTTTCTGTGGCATTAAGCGACTGAGAGTCATAGACTCCCCCCTAGATAGGACGCCAGTCTATCGCAGGGTTAACCCCCAACACAAGGTTGGTACCCCTTTTACACCTGGGCGGGGTGAGAAAATAGCCGTAAAGTGCCTTTTCCAAGGGCACAATGCCATAGCCGAAAGCTGGGAATGAACCCGCAACCTTTAGATTACAAGTCCAACACCCTAACCACTAGACTACAGCGGCGGCTAGGTTTCATAAGACTTAATAATAGTAATAATGATAATAATAATAATAATATATGGGATTTATATAGCACTGAATCTTGTAGAGTACACAAATAGAAGACTTGAGTGTACATGTTCATTTGTTACAGGACCACACTCTGTGTGTATTTCACAATACCTGTGCTGTTTATATCTGTTGTATCGGTCAAGTAATTCGAGCAATGCTGTCAGAATTGTAGATGGCACATCAGGCGGATGATGCTGGATGTGTGCTCGCAGTTATTTATTTAAGCTTTAAGTACATCTTGCATAAAACGGGAACTGTTTCAAGCCAGAGAAATTCCTATCGCAGTTGAAATTCAACCCCTTGCATTCTGGTCAGGAGTCCCACAGCAACTTTCAGTGCCCTTCTGACAGTAGGTAGCTCGGGTGTCACATAAACCTGGATTTTTATTAATCTAGCGCTAAAAGTGGAAAATTTGGATTGCATGTTTTGTATACTTTTCCTGTGCATCTACCAAGTTTGTAGGGTACGGAATGGTTGCTCACTGTAGGCAGTGAGATATTAATGACTACTTTTACTTTTGGGGGCAGGATATCTCAGTGGTCAAAGTGCTCGCTTTCCCCCAGCCAATGTTAAGCAGCGTCAAGTATGGTTGCCAATTGGATGGGTGACCGTTTGTGCACCTTGGCTAGCCTACAGTACAGTTCCCCCAGCTGTAAATGGGCACCTGCCCTCTTTAGGGTCAGGGAAGGTAAAGCAGCCAGGAAGAGGAGATGGGCACCACCTTCAACATATCTGGCCCCTAGAGAAGCTGAGGTCTCTGATGCCTCACTTCGGTTACGACCACACAGGTTATGGGGATCACCTTTTTGACTTTTCAAGTGATTGACTGCTGTGCAGCTCAGATTTATGTTACAACCTTCATGTGAGGAGCCACTGCTGTAGTCTAGTGGTTAGGTTGCGGGTTCGATCCCAGCTTTCAGCTATGGCGTTGTGCCCTTGGAAAAGGCACTTTACAGCTATTTTCTCACCCCACCCAGGTGTAAAAGGGGTACCAACCTTGTGTTGGGGGTTAACCCTGCGATAGACTGGCGTCCTATCCAGGGGGGAGTCTATGACTCTCAGTGGCTTAACGCCACAGAAACCGGGATAAGCACCGGCCTGATGAGCCTTAGGCTGGGGACAGACTTTAACTTTAACTTAACTTCATGTGTGGCATGTGTGCAGGAAGGGAAGCGGCGGGTGCAGGGAGCGACAGTGGTGGTGATGCCACACTGTGGGAAAGCTCTCTTCAACAACCTGCTGTGGGCCAACTGGTCGCCACAGCAACTGCAACACCTGGTCGTCCTCGGCAACAGTTTCTCAGCTATGCTGGACAGGTAAGAAAGTGGAGTTAGAGGCTGTGGATGTTTGGACTTTTTTTTGGTCAAGCAGTTGCGTTTGTCGCATTAGTCTCCGTGGGTAAATGTGTGTGAAGAAACCCTGTGGGAAAAGCATATTCTCCAGTTCTCAGGAGCAAGTCAGAATAATGCCTGGTATGAAATTGCTGTAATATGTTTGTTGAATCTATTTATAGAGAAAGAAAAGAGCAGTAGACTTGTCTCAAGACAATGGGCATTTTTTTCAAAAGTAGAAATTTGCTTGTAGTCGTAACTGTTGGTTTGCGAAACAAAAGCTGGAAGAATATGTCGGTTTTGAAACTTTTTTCTAGGGTGTTTTGTTTTGCTAGCTTGTCATTTCTTAGTTGCATTGATTCGCGTATTATGTTGAAACAGGTGCAAAGACATTGAACACAGTAAAACAATGATGTTTTTCAATTTTGTGGTGTTCCTTCTGCTTAAATATCGTAATTTTGTGCCAGCTTGAAATGACTAAGACAGGGTTTTTTTTTCTTTTTAAAATAACTTACACGTGTGTGAAGTAGGCTGGCGAGCTATGTTAGTGGGTGTGCTGATTTGTGTCAGTGCTGTGAGTGTATGTGTTCATGTTATCGTGTTTGTTTATCATGCTTCTTCTTGTGTTTAAGTAGCTCTTGTAACTAAAAGTTAAAGTTAAAATCTGTCCCGAGCCTAAGGCTCATCAGGCCGGTGCTTTTCCCGGTTTCTGTGGCGTTAAGCGACTGAGAGTCATAGACTCCCTCCTGGATAGGACGCCAGTCTGTCGCAGGGTTAACCCCCAACACAAGGTTGGTACCCCTTTTACACCTGGGTGGGGTGAGAAAATAGCCGTAAAGTGCCTTTTCCAAGGGCACAGCGCCATAGCCAAAAGCTGGGATCGAACCCGCAACCTTTAGATTACGAGTCCAACGCCCTAACGAGCTCTTGTAACTAGGCATACAATAATTACACTGTTCATCATCATTAATTTAATGCGTTTCAGAATACCCGCTTAAAAAACTGAGCTTAAAAATCTTTTAATAAACAAAACAAATTTTTTATTCAGCCACACTTAGAACTGTCTGATAAAGAAATTTGGTATGCAGAAGCCTTTGTATTCATTTTTGTGATCTGACATTGTGTGTGTGTGTGTGTGTGTGTGTGTGTGTGTGTGTGTGTGTGTGTGTGTGTGTGTGTGTGCGCGCACATGCACACGCCTGCCTGCCTGCACACAGAGTGCCCAGACGGATGTGGCATCAACAAATTGGCTACATTGCCAAGGTAACCCTTTTATGATTACATTTGACTTGTCTGTAATATCTGTTGTTTTTTTTCATTTCCATGCTAATAGATCCTGTGTACTGGAGTCAGAGTGTGTGTGTTTGTGTGTGTGTGTGTTTGTGTGTGTGTGTGTGTGTGTGTGTGTGTGTGTGTGTGTGTGTGTGTGTGTGTGTGTGTGTGTGTGTTGTTGTGTGCATGCGTGCGTGCGTACATGCGTGCATGTGTGACACTGTTACTGTGAGTGAGTGATGAGAGAGAGAAGGGGAGGGGGTGGGCAGAGATAGAGATTGTATCAGCGGAAAGACGGGTTTACATGTCATTGTTAAGGGCAAACTCAATTGAAATTTTTTCAATGTTTCTTCCTTTTTTTCTTTTTTTTTCATTGAGGACTTTTGTAGGATGCATCTTTCATCATCGAAATGTGGTATAGAAAAAAATGCAATGTCTGGAAAAGTTGTGAAAGGAGTTTAGGCTTCGCTAGCACCATTATCCAGAATTGTCATCTCTCTTTGACCCGGTTTTTAAAAAAAAAATGTTTAACCCACTTTTTTTTTGGTGGCCTTTCTGGGTTTTTTAAAAGTGTGATGGAGTGGTAAGTAGATTACTTCCCATGCAATCAGAGCCCTGTCACGGCGTTGTGTTACAAAATCGGGACACACCTGCGAATTGTGCGATGCTCTGTCTCCTTGGGTGGTGGTCGAAAACCCTCCATTGCATACGCTTCGCCTTCATGGTGAAAGGTAGAATTTGTGCAACCTCATTTTTTAGAGGTCACAATGCTAACTGTCCAGCTGTACCCACCTGAGATGCTGTGCAGAGATAGGACATCACATATGTCCACTCTGTGAAGGGCGTTCGCAGAACATCTTGCACACATGTTAAATCCTGTTCCGCTTTTCATAAGAGTAGGCCATCGTGTGCCAGTGGGAACAGATGACATTTACAAAAACTGCATACACACGGGGACTGGATGTAAAAAAGCACAAGAGTGCTTATTCCATTAACCTTGATATAAAAGAAAAAGAATAAATAAATAAAAATAAATCTGTTACACTCGGTTTGCTGTCAAGTTGTGGATCGGTGGTCTAGGTGGTAACGCGCCTTGCCTAGAAAGCAAAAAGTCCGGGTCGGAGTGTGTGGTGGTTGGTGCCCCGTTTAGGCCCAAAACTTTTCCCCCATCCATTAGACCATGAGTGGTGGTCTGGGCGCTAGTCTTTCGGATGAGACAATAAACCGAGGTCCCATGTGTTACGCATCACTATTTAAGTTAGTTAAAGTTAAAGTCTGTCCCGAGCCATAAGGCTCATCAGGCCGGTGCTTATCCCGGTTTCTGTGGCGTTAAGCGACTGAGAGTCATAGACTCCCCCCTGGATAGGACGCCAGTCTATCGCAGGGTTAACCCCCAACACAAGGTTGGTACCCCTTTTACACCTGGGTGGGGTGAGAAAATTGCCGTAAAGTGCCTTTTCCAAGGGCACAACGCCATAGCGGAATAGCTGGGATCGAACTCGCAACCTTTAGATTACGAGTACAACGCCCTAACCACTCGACTACCGCGGCGGCATACGCATCACTATTTAGTGCACGTAAAAGAACCCACAGCAACAAACGGGTTGACCCTGGTAAAATTCTGTAGAAAAAAAGCCACTGTGATAGGGAAACAAATACAGTTGCATGCAGGAAAAAGAAAAAAAAAATGGGTAGGCGCTGCACTTGTGGCGACGCGCTCTCCCCGGGGAGAGCAGCCTGAATTTCACGCAGAGAAATCTGCTGTGACATAAAGTGGTACAAAATACAAAAAAACCTTACCCCATCTGTCTGTCTGTCTGTGTCTCTCACCAACCTTACCTCATGTATCTGTCTGTCTGTCTGTGTCTCTCACCAACCTTACCCCATGTGTCTGTCTGTCTGTCTGTCTGTGTCTCTCACCAACCTTACCCCATGTGTCTGTCTATCTGTCTGTCTGTGTCTCTCACCAAACTTACCCCATGTCTGTCTGTCTGTCTGTCTGTGTCTCTCACCAAACTTACCCCATGTCTGTCTGTCTGTGTCTCTCACCAACCTCACCCCATGTGTCTGTCTGTCTGTGTCTCTCACCAACCTCACCCCATGTGTCTGTGTGTCTGTGTCTCTCACCAACCTCACCCCATGTGTCTTTCTATCTGTCTGTCTGTCTGTGTCTCTCACCAGCCTCACCCCATGTGTCTGTCTGTCTGTGTGTCTGTGTCTCTCACCAACCTCACCCCATGTGTCTTTCTATCTGTCTGTCTGTCTGTGTCTCTCACCAGCCTTACCCCATGTGTCTGTCTGTCTGTCTGTCTGTGTCTCTCACCAACCTTACCCCATGTGTCTGTCTGTCTGTCTGTGTCTCTCACCAACCTCACCCCATGTGTCTGTCTGTCTGTCTGTCTGTGTCTCTCACCAACCTCACCCCATGTGTCTGTCTGTCTGTGTCTCTCACCAGCTGGAGAACCACATGAAAGAGGAGCCAGTGGAAAACAGCTTTGCTCACACCGACGTCTTCAACGACTTGAGCGTTCATTGGTTCCCCGCTCCCCTCTTGAGGCAGATGCCTCCATCAGTGTGGGCACAGGCAGAGGAACCGGCCTATGACGCCTCAGACGTGGAGATTGTTTTGAAAGTGCAGTCCTAGCAGAGGGGGAAGATCAAAATCACAGTTCTTGCTAAATGGTGAAGGTAATGTGAATCTGTGTGAAAATGCTGATTTTTTAATTTAATTTTCATCTTCTTTTCCACCCCCCCTGTGTTGTGCAAAGGATTACGAAAACGATCCATATCTCAAAAACAGACCACGCAGGAGGCTAAGTGTGATGTGTCACATGTGGAGCTTATCTTGAAATCGCCATCTTCATAGGTGGTATTGGTGTGTGAAGAATGTAAATTGAAATGTGATGCAGTGTAAAATGAATGAGAATGTAGATCGTGTGAATGTACGTAAGCATGTCTGCATGTTGACTTAGGTTGTGCATGGACTACGACAACTGTCCATGAGTTAAAAACAAAAACAAAAACAAAACAAACAAACAAAAATAATATATAAAAAAAGCAACTTAGACCCTACTTGAGATCAAAAAAATTGTTTCCTGTGCTGTAGTTTGGCATTTACAGAAGCAGATCTTTTGCAAATGCTGATGACTTTTGTTCAGGGCTGAATAGTTCATGGTTTGCTTTTTTAAAAAAGATGAAGCAAGCTTTAAAAAGAAATGCTGTTTCCAACCAGTGTCTGTGCAAAAAGGCTTTCATCAGAGTTGCATTCTCCCTAGCGAAATGCGTCTTCAATTTTTTTTATAAAGTTTTTGATTGATTTGCTCAGTTGTATGCAAATTGAAAATTATCGGGGGGGGGGGGGTTACTTCTTTTTATTCTTTGTGCCATGTATTAAATTTTTTAAGGACTTTTTTCTTGGATGTTAAGTCTCGCTTCATGGGGTGAAAAAAAGAGAAAAAGGTATCTTATTTCTTCTTTCTTCCGTCATCTATGGGCTCTTTCCATTGAATGTACCCACAAAACTGCATACACACAGGGACTGGGTGTAAAAAAGCACATGAGAGCTTTAAAAGATTTAAAAAATAAACACACACACACACACACACACACTCACACACACACACACACACACACACACACACACACACACACACACATAATCTATTTCTTGAAGAAAAACGGGAAGGGGGGGGGGGGGGTATATTCCTGAACAAATTAAACTCCTAACAAGAAAATTTACAAAAATTCGCCAACAGGGCTTTTAACTAAACTTTTAACTATTTCAAACATAATCACATTATCAGCCAATACTTTTTCATATGACATTAATGAAAACTTATCTATGAGAGTACTATGAAAATAGGGTTGAAGTAGTTTACAGTTAAAAATTATATGTCTAGGTGATAAATTATATGGGTCTGAATTTCGGTTTAAGATTGATAAGGGATAGACACATGTAGGTGAGGTTATTTTATTCATTTTACTTTTAATTCTCACAGTCACTCAAAGGGAAAAATACATACACACCCACCTTAGTTACCAAACCCAAACCTACATGCATAGTTGCACGCATTGCACACACACACACACACACACACACACACACCACACTCACACACACACACACACACACACACACACACACACACACACACACACACACACACACACACACAACACACAAATGATGAATTCGCACACACACTTGCTCATATCCACATGTAGGCACGTACACTGACATACATACTCACACACTTGCACATACACACTCACGCACACAAGTCACACAATTAATTTTATTCTACTTTTGTTTCTCGTCTAATATCACTATGAGTGAAGAGACGTTAAATTGAAGAAAGCTACACACACACACACCATAAATGAAGGAGTTGTTTTATTGCATTTGGACGCGAAAAGTGATCTTTGTGTGTCTAGATTCTTTTTTCAAATGGTAACTTTGCTTTGTTGGATGGTCTCTGTGGTATTGAGGCTTACAAACGTTGTGATTGGATTGGAATGGATTTTTTTTCGATGCTTGATATAAGAGATTTAACATGTATTCATGTTGAAAATAAATAAGAATTATTGGAGATCTCATGTGTCACTGAGTGTGTATTAGTACATAGGTGTGGCTGTGTGTGTGTGTGTGTGTGTGTGTGTGTGTGTGAGAGAGAGAGAGAGAGAGAGAGAGAAAGAAAGAGAGAGGTATGTGTGTGTGTGTTTGTGAGAGAGAGAGTGTGTGTGTGTGTGTGTTGATGATTATGAACACTTTTAGATTGCTTTCTTTCCCATTTGCTGGGGTAACATAAAGCGCATTGCGTAATAAAATGTTGCAATACACATACCAACATAACTGTAGCAATACATGAAAAAATATAGCATAATACTACACTTGAACTATAAAAAACAACACTTAAACATCACCTTCAAAACAACCAATGATAAACTTTCACAAAACACATACACATGTACACCACATGAATATAAGTCCTTTGGATAAGACTATAAACTGAGGCCCCGTGTGCGACCGCACACAGAATATCTTGCACACCCGGTTAAATCCTGTTCTGCTTTTCAAAAAAGTAATAATAATACATGGAATTTATATAGTGCTATATCTTGCAAAAACAAATCAAAGCGCTTGCATTCGTCCTATACAACACACAAGCAATCAATGATGATTAATAGTTTTAGCAAATTTGAATGTACAGACACAATCACGCAAACAAACACACGCACGTGCGCACACGCACATACTTATAAAGGTTTTACACTTTGGCAGGGTAAATGGGGATTACAGATGTTGAAGGCAGGGACAGATAAGAGATGGAAACAGAAGGCAAAAATCTTAGGTTTGAAATAGGTAGGTCATTGTGTGCCAGTGGGAACAGATGACAAAATTGATTAAACTACATACACATGGGGACTAGATGTAAAAAAAATATTTAAAAAAAGCATATGAGTGCTTATTCCATTATCCTTGATATAAAAGAATTCTCTAAAATGAGAGTGGTGAGGAAGAGAAATCCGAAGGACTTTTTGGGGTGTGGAGTTGGGCAAATATCCCTTTGAAGGAGATTCAAATCCGAATGATACATTGGATTATACAACTGCTTCATCATAAGCTTCAGCAAATATCTTGACTGAGGTGATGAAGTCTACAGAGAATATTCTGCAGGCTGTGACTGATTGCAAGGAAAGCTACAACCTTTAAAAATAAACAAGAAGAAACTGAATGATGAAAACTCAAAACGGGATAACTCAGTGGTCAGAGCACTCACTTTCCCCCAGTCGTTATGCAGCATCGAGCGTGGTTGCCAATTGGATGGGTGACCGTTTGCGCGCCTTGGATTCATACAGTTTCCCAGTTCACCCAGCTGTAAATGGGTACCTGCCCTCTTTAGGGTCAGGGAAGGTAAAGCAGTGAGGGAGAGGAGATGGGCACCACCCTCAATATGCTGGCCCCTAGAGAAGCTGAGGTCTCTGATGCCTGGCTCCCCTATGACCACACAGGTTATGGGACACCTTTACCTTTATCTTAAGTAAACAGAAAACTACAACTAAAAAAAATCTGAATACACTGAAACAGTTATGATAAAACTGACAACATTCACACAGAAACACATATTTCAAGTTTCATCGACACCATTCCGAGACAAAGAACCATTCAGAGACAAAGATACTTTTCAATTCATTTTTATTTTTAATCGATGCCAACATGTTCAATACGAATGCAAACATTAAGTGTCATTTCAAGACTTTTCTTTAATTAGAGAACCACAATCTGTTTTGAACAATAAAAAAAAAATCAGCAATACCACCCCCCCCCCCCCCCCCAAAAAAAAAAATAGTCACAAGAAACATTGTTTCCACCAACCCTCCCTCTTTTCCCACATCCACCGATCTGGATAGCTGCCGTTGTAGTCTAGTGGTTAGGGCGTTGGACTCGTAATCTAAAGGTTGCGGGTTCGATCCCAGCTTCCGGCTATGGCGTTGTGCCCTTGGAAAAGGCACTTTACGGCTATTTTCTCACCCCACCCAGGTGTAAAAGGGGTACCAACCTTGTGTTGGGGGTTAACCCTGCGATAGACTGGCGTCCTATCCAGGGGGTAGTCTATGACTCTCAGTCGCTTAACGCCACAGAAACCGGGATAAGCACCGGCCTGATGAGCCTTAGGCTCGGGACAGACTTTAACTAACCGATCTGGATGTTTGATACAATCAAATCCTAACAACGGAAAACAGAGTGGCTGAAATGGTTTGCCATTGGTCCTAGGGGTCTGCGATATTGTGAGGTTGAATCTGGCAGTGGCATCTGGTGAATTCGGATGAGACCATAAACTGAGGCCCCGTGTGCGAATGCACGCAGAACGTCTTGCACACACGTTAAATCCTGTTCCGCTTTTGGTAAGAGTCGGCCATTGTGTGCCGGTGGGAACAGATGACAAGATTTACAAAAGTGCATACACACTGGGACTATGTAAAAAAGCACATGAGTACTTTTTCCATTATCCTCGATATAAGATAAATAAATAAGGACATTCTGTATTCCTGAGGCTATGCTTGTAATTATCTCACATTGTAGTTGCTGACAGGCAAACCTAAAAATCTTATATAAAAAAAGAAGGAAAATTAGGCTAAGAGTGTGGAATTTCACAATTTACCAGAGCAACTTAAAATGCAGACCTGCCAGTACCTGAATCCCCTTTATGTATATTTGTGTACACACGCGAGAAGATCAAATATGCATATTAAAAATCCCGCAATTTTCGTCAGTGTTTGGTGGGTTACAGAAACGTTGTAGTCAGCACGTTGTCTCAAACACTTTTTTTTAGGGGGAAAAGGACAACGAACTTTGAGAAAAGAAAACAACAGACAAACAAACAGCAACAACGATGATGGTATAAAACTGGAAACACCTGTAAAACTGGAAACATCTTGACGGTGTCAAACTGGAAACACCTACACGCTCACCTTGAGTAAAGCCATCTAAATTTCACACAGAAATCTGCTGTGGTAACGAATGTACCACGACAACACTATCGTTTCGTTTTTGTTGTTCTTACTGTCATTAGTTGAAGAAGAAGAAGAAAAAAACTTTTTTTTAAAAATTTTATTCTTTTATATCGAGGATAATAGAATAAGCAATCATGTGCTTTTTTTTTTCCATCCAATCCCCGTGTGTATGCAGTTGTGTAAATATTGTCATCTGTTCCATCTGTAGTAGCCTAGTAGTAGTATCATCGCTATTATTATCATTATTTCTTTATCATCCTCATTATTATTATTATGATTATATGATGATGGTTATTATTATTGTTGTTGTTTTCTAATTTAAAAAATAAAATAAAGTAATAATCATAATAATGAATAATAATAATAATAATAATAATATCATTATTAATTATTATTATTATTATTATTATTATTATTATTATTATTATTATTATTATTATTATTATTGACATCAACAATAGTAGAAGTAGTATTAGTAGTATCACCATCATCACCATTCATTCATTATTAATATAATATATTATCCATCATCATCATCTCTGTTTTATCTTCTTGTTAATGTCAGTCATTCAGCCACGGTCCTTCTACACTGGCACCAAATCTTGCGCACACGTTAAATCCTGTTGCGCTTTTCGTAAGAGTAGGCCATTGTGTGCCGGTATGAACAGATGACAATATTTACAAAACTGCATACACACGGGGACTGGATAAAAAAAAAAGCACATGAGTGCTTGTTCCATTATCCTCGATATACAATAATAAAATAAAAATAAACACGCACACATGAGTGCTTGTTCCATTATCCTCGATATACAATAATAAAATAAAAATAAACACGCGCCGCGCACGCAGTAATACAAGATCTGATATCAACTTTCCAAAAAGAGTACAATCTCTTCGATCAGTTACCACAGTTAGAACCTATACCTCTTATTTATTTGATAAGGCAGAATTTTAAATTAATGTGTCCTACAAAAACAACTAACTAAAAGACTTCTCGTCTTGTCCGCTATGAGAGCTTCAGAGAGCTAATTTTGACATAAATGATTTAGTTATTCTTCTCTAACCAAAAAAAGGTCATGAAAATATTCTTAACCCATCAGTAAAAGAATATATATATATATATATATATATATATATATATATAATATATATATATATATATATATATATATATTATATATATATATATAAACCAGATACCCAGAACATCTAAAAATCTACACCGACGGTTCACTTCCAGCGACAACGAGGCGGGAGCAGTCGTTTATTATCCCATCATTGAAAGTAGAGAGATCATTTCATGCTGGGTTAAACTGATCAATATTTACAGCTGAATTAGGCCTATCAGCCATTTTGATGGTTTTATATTATCTTGTAGATTTTCCTAGAGACATCTTTCAGACGTAGACGCCTTTCTGTGCTGTTTACAAGTCAGTTGTATCTGCTGTGAAAAAGTGCAGTTCAAAAGTGAGACAAGATCTCGTAACTGAGATTGGACGTCTGATTCCTTTTCTGATGTTACCAAGCGCTAGTGTTACTTTAGGATGGATTCTACTTTAATGAAAAAAAACACACAAAAAATATCAAAATGTGGAGCTGATGGGTCTTGCAGTATAAGTGAGGGCTACATTAAAAAGTTAATGTTGGAAACACTTCAAAAAGGAACTACAAGATAACCGTTTTCCCTGGAACGATGATGAAACCCATTTATTTATTTATTTATAAGATCAAATGCCGTAACAAATATAAATATAGCAATGTTGTGTCTCTTATCTACAGGCTAAAGCTCAATGGCACCAAAACTACATTTTTTACAACCAAAAAGCAACTTGTCTCTGTGGTGAAAATATTACAATTGCTCATATTCTTTTAGAATGCAGAGATACCCCCCCCCCAAAAAAAAAAAAAAAACAACAAAAAAACCCAACCACAAAAACCCACCAAAAAAACCCCCCTTTTAACATGATTTTACAGTCTGTTGCTTAGAGCAAATTCTCAAAGACAATCCATTAATAAAAACAAATGTATTGTCACTAAGTTATTGTCCTTAGATTCTTATAGTATAATGGTGTTTAGGCTACTAGTTAGGCCTAGGCCTATAATTATTAATTGCAAAGGTGATGTTTATGCAGTAATATCTTTTTTTTTTCAACATTCTTGCTTGATGTTTTTTATTTTTGTTTCTTATATTTGTTTAATGTGGATAATGAGCTATGTGCACACCCCCTCCATCCCCCCCCCCCCCCCCCCCCCCCCCCCACACACCACACACTTTCCCGGTTTTTTCTACACTAATTAGTGGAAGGCTGTTCAACTGAAAATTACACACACAGACTCAACAGTGTTGAGGTAAAGGCAGTGTTCAAATACCGATTATGATAAATCACACAGTACAGTCGCCACTAAGAAACCATTTTCAGGAACAAAAAAGGACTGGCATCTGACCCATCTGTCACAAGTCAAATCTCGGTCAAGGCCGCCTGAAGGCAAAAGTACTGTTTACGAGTGCGGGGCATTGCACTGAATGTGTACCTGTGCACAGGTATTTAGGCCTACACTACACGATCGGTAGGGCCGCATTCTTTTTTGAGCTTATAAAGTGTATGACGTGACAATTGGATTACAGTTTAAAAAGGTTGCATTATAAATATTAACCCAAAAAAAATTGTATAGAGCTCGTGATCGTTGCCTTGCGATCAGCCTAGGCTAATTTTACTACTATTAGGCTATTATGGAACAAACAGGAATGCGTGGTGCTTCTCGATTGGTGTTGTTTTGTGTTGTAAAACTTTTATGATGTACATTAGTTTTACTCTCAATTACACTCTGGATCTTGAACGATGCTTTGCTGTAATCGAGTGTGGTTGTTTCACAACAAAAAGTATTAAATTCTGTCCGTTAATGGAAGCTTGATCAGCCGGTATCAAAGAGAGACATGTATACATGTACATCGGCCTACATCGTCCATAAAATTAAAGATGCAACAGTAATAGCTCCCGGCTAACCCTCCCATCTTCTTGCCTACCATTTTAGCTTAGTAGGTTAGGCCGTACCTGCAAGTAGGCTAGGCCTAAACTAAACCTAGAGAGCTGTTGGTGTTAAGAAAGTAGTGGAGCAAGCCCTCTGCGATCCCCATTTCTCTTGAAAACCTGAGTGACTGACAGCAGTGACCTCTGTGATGCCAGCCGTTGCTTGTTGCAGTGTTGTCGGCTAGCCTACCCTGACAGTGACATCAGTGCTGCACTGACACTGTGTGCCCGTCAGTCTGTAGGCCTGCCTTTGATTCACTGTCAACTGCTTTTTTTCTGTATTAAATTAATAAAGCAAAGTTTTAGTACATGATAGCTTGTTAGTTTCTGCTTTTTTCCCCAGGGATTAAGAAATCACAGTGAGTGCAATATTCAGTATATGATCCAACACCACATTCATGATCTAAGGCCACATTCAACAACATAGCCCAGATATCAATGTGTTGAGTAATCATAGACACACTGCTTATAGATTCATACCCAGACTAAATTTTGTGAAGTGTCTTTGAGATGTGAAGGTTCTTCCAGGTAAGAGATGATGATGTGCGTTCCCAGCTGAACACTCTGGGAGTCACCCAGAATGTGCACTCTGATTCACTCATCCCAAATGGGAATCACTGTGAGGTTGTCGTTGCACACTGAATGAGAAGTGTGTATCACTGTATGACTGTTTTCAAGCACTTTGCTATAATATAGACAACCATACTCTGACTTCAGAGGAACAGATAAGAGAAGTAAGTATGCATTATTTGAAAAGGTGCGCAAGTAGTGTGACTGCTCAGAGATTGTAAATTATAAATTATTTTCTCTTCATGCAGCAGACTGCGGTTCAGTGACTGCCTCAGTCATTGTGTGGTCAGGCTTGTGTTTGGCTGCCTCTGCTGAAAAAAAATCCAAGATTTTCAAGAAATTGTTGATTGATATCGGTAAAGTTATTTCTTTGTCTGTTGTTTATGTTCTTTTTTTAGGTTTTCTTTTGCAGTGTTTTATTATTTCTTTTGTTTTATTTGGTTTCATTTTCAATTCTTATTTGTCTAACATTGATACATAATGGGAACAGACTCTGAATGAAAAGAAAGCAGCAACAACAAAAAATGAGTTTCACAATTTCAATTAAACAAACATCTTTGACAGCTGAGAGAAAAAAGCATTTTTGTGTTGGCCTACAGTCTTATCTAACAATTACAATAAGTTAATAAGTACCAAAATGAGAGATAAAAAGACAACACCTTCTATTTAAAACTTTTTTTTTTGGTTTGTTTTAGTTTCTTTTTTAGTTATAAAAATAAATAATTTTGGAAGTTTGGTGTTATTGAAGTTAGTTTTTAAAAAGATTATCAGAAATCCACGCAGGAAGCATTTTTTTTGTGATTGAAATGGGTAGGTTGTGTCAAGTCAAGTCAAGTCAAAAAACACTTTAATCATCCCTGAAGGGCAATTGCAATACTGACAGGCATATTGATACAAATCATAATCAAACACACGAAGGAGCTACATTTCTTGTTTGTTCAAACATTATATAACTTCAAATAAAATGTCACGAACACTCACACTCTACGCGCGTGCGCTTGCACACACGCAAACACACGCATACACACACACCAATGTTTAGATACAATGTTCTTAAAAACCATTGACTAGAAAAGACATATGATCACCATTATTTACACATTATACGCACGCGTTGTGGTTATCCTGGACTAATTTTTTGCTAGAGGATTATTGTGCATGTTATTGTTGTGTTTTATATCATAAACATGTATTGCACATCTTCAAGTGAATGTTTGATGGAGATCGTGAAATTATGATATTTTATATCATTTATCATTATGTATACATATTGCACATCCACAATATGTGAATGTTAAAGGGAGATAACAAAATTGTTTCTGTCGTATTCTGTGGCTGACTCCATTACTACTGAGACAGAGTGTTGAACATTATATTAATTCTAAAACAGGAGAAACTCTTTCCAGCAAAACCTTGTTCTATGTTATTTACAGTCAGGTGACTCTTTATGAATTTTCTCATAATACCACCAGGCATGAACAGGTGTAAAGGGTTCAGGATAGCCAAGCAGTTTATTTTTATTATTTATTTATTCTTTTATATTGAGGATAATGGAATAAGCACTCATGTGTTTTTTGACATCCAGTCCCCATGTGTATGCAACTTTTGTAAATGGTGTCATTTGTTCCCACCGGCACAAAATGGCTTAGACAAATAAACAAATAAATAAACCTCAGAGGTCTAACTGAGGAACAAAACAAAAAAAATGTCAATAACTCCCCTCTCATAACTTCTCCACTTTCAGCCTGTATCATCTAGACCTCACTCTTCTCTCCAACTGCTACCAGTCTCCCAGTCTTCTGCCTGTACTTCACAAACCCCCACCTCCCCCACACACACAACACACACAGAGCAGCGATGGAGCTTGCGGGGGCGATAAAAGACGAGTTTCTGACGTGCAACATTTGTCTGGAGAACTACCAGCACCCCAAGCAGCTGCCCTGTCTGCACACCTTCTGTCGTCACTGCCTGTCCCACTACATCACCCAGACTGTGGGACAGTCAGGGGTCCTCTCCGTGCCCTGTCCCATCTGTCGCCGAATCTCCGTCCCTTCCGACCCTGATCCTCGCAAGCTGCACCAGGTTTGTGTTTTTTAAATTTATTTTTATGTGATGGGTTCATCATCCATCATCCAAAGCCTTTTTATGCCTTCTTGGCATGCAGGGCAGCAACAAAGGTTCTCCACTCCTGCCTGTCTCGGGCCAGTTTCTGAATGGTTCCCCAGGAGTGTTGGGGTGATGTTGTTGTGATGGGGGTGGTAAGTAGATTATCTCCCTTGAGATCAGAGCGTGACAGTCGCAGCGTGGTGTTTCTATTTAGAGACACACCTGTGACAATCGCAGCGTCGTGTTTCTATTTAGAGACACACCTGTGACAATCGCAGCGTGGTGTTTCTATTTAGAGACACACCTGTGACAATGGCAGCGTCGTGTTTCTATTTAGAGACACACCTGTGACAATCGCAGCGTGGTGTTTCTATTTAGAGACACACCTGTGACAATGGCAGCGTCGTGTTTCTATTTAGAGACACACCTGTGACAATGGCAGCGTCGTGTTTCTATTTAGAGACACACCTGTGACAATGGCAGCGTCGTGTTTCTATTTAGAGACACACCTGTGACAATGGCAGCGTCGTGTTTCTATTTAGAGACACACCTGTGACAATGGCAGCGTCGTGTTTCTATTTAGAGACACACCTGTGACAATGGCAGCGTCATGTTTCTATTTAGAGACACACCTGTGAATTGTCGATGCTCTTGTTTCCTTGGGTGGTGGATGTGAACCCTCTGTTGCACACACGTTGTCTTCGTGGTGAAATGTAAGATTGATGCAACCTCTTTTTTTAGAGGCCGCATCCTAAACTGTCCAGCTGTACCATGTTCCCGAGGTTTAGTGCAGAGATGGGACATCAAATATGTCCACTCTGTTACATTTATTTTATACCACTTTAAGTCATGGCAGATATCTCTTTTATTATTGTGTGATGATCATGATGATGAGGGTGATGTGATGATGCTGACAAGATTTTGGAGTAATGTGTGCAGCCATTGTGTAGTTAGGGATTTCACCCCAGGCAAATACTGATGTAGCAGCTGCTTCAGTTTATAAATTTATCTAAACAATGATTTTTCTTGCAATCAAGCTCTGTTCTTCAATTTAGTCTAGGGTTTTAGTCGCTTGACATAAAAAGAGAAAGAAATAACTTCAGACACAAAGAAATATTCTTTGATCTGCCAAAAAAAAAAATGAAAAGCTGTATCCATAACGTGGTTTTTGTTATGTTTGTCTGTTACCCTAGTGGGCGGATCAGTACCCAGACAACTTCTTTGTAGTCAGCCTGAAAGAAATGAAAAGCCGTATTCCTAACGT
>CM060340.1:36661802-36674302 GCA_030674155.1 Stramonita haemastoma
CTCTCCCCTTTTCTCTCTCTCTCTTCTCTCTCTCTTCTCTCTTCTCTCTCTCTCTCTCTCTCTCTCTTTTCTCTCTCTTCTCTCTCTCTCTTTTTAGCTCTCTTGGGGAGTTAACATCATTTGCTGACCCCCACTTCCCAAAGTCCTTCGGATGAGACTTTAAACCCGGGGCCCCCGTGAAAAAAACGCACGCGAAATTTTGCGACCGTTAAACCCAGTTCCGCTTTTCGAAAGGGTAGGCCATGGGTCCCCCGGTGGGAAAGAGAAAATTTTTTAAAAAAACTGTGCAACGGGGACCGGATGAAAAAAAGCACTTGTTGCTTATTTGTTACCCTTTCGATATAAAAAAAAAATATAAAAAAAATAAAAATCTTTTCCCCTCTCTCTCTCTCTCTCTCTTCTTTCTTCTCTCTCTCTCTCCTCCTCTCTTTTCTCCCCTTTTCCTCTCTCTTCTTTTCTCTCTCTCTTTTTTAAACCGGTATTTTAAGTTATTTAAAATTTGACAAAATTAAGAAAAAAATTATTGTGATAAAAAAAGGAATTTGGCCCTTCCCCAAAATTCGGGGGTGGCCCCTCGATTTCTCCCCTACCCAAGTTATACACCTTAATGTATATCCCCTTGATATATAAATTTATAATCTAAAAAAACCAATTGTTTTTCAGATTATTTGCGATGTGCTTCTAGATACAACTGTTTATGTTTGCCCCCTGTTTGTGTTATTTATTTATTTTTATTCTTTTATATCGAGGATAAGGGAAATTTAAGCACTCATGTGTTTTTTTTTAAAACCCAGTCCCCGTGGTATGCAGTTTTGAAAAATTTGTCTTTTCTTTTCCCCAAATCGGCACACAACGGCCTACTGTTACGAAAAGCGAAACATGATTTAACGTATGCACAAGATGTTCTGCGTGCGTTCGCACACGGGGCCTCGGTTTACAGACTCATCCGAAAGACTTTTGGGGAGATTGGAGTCAGCACTGATGTTAACTCTAGGGGAAAAATACCCTCGGACGGGAATCGAACTCGGGTCGTCAAATTGCGAGTGTGCGTGCGTGCGTGCGTGCGTGCTTGCGTGCGTGCGTTGCGTGTGTGTGTGTGTGTGTGTGTGTGTGTGTGTGTGCGTGCGTGCGTGCGTGCGTGGTGCGCGGTCGGTGTGTGTGTGTGTGTGTGTGTGTGTGTGTGTGTGTGTGTGTGTGTGTGTGTGTGTGTGTGTGTGTTCTAAAACATCTTTGTTTATGGTGAAGGCAAAAGAAAACAAGATGAATGAGATGGAAAGGGGGTGGGGGGTGGGGTGGGGGGTGGGTGGGTAGGGGTGGGAAAGCACTACTTCTGAAAATCATCAGAACGTTTTTTGTCTGAAGAGAACTCTTGTTATATTATTTCATCACCACACCTTCAGTTGAGTGTATTGTCTTCATTTATCTTTGAATGTCACATGCCACATGCCAAATAGTTCTATCCTTTCTTACTGCATATCTTTCTGTCTGTCTGTCTGTCTGTCTGTCTGTCTGTCTGTCTGTCTGTCTGTTTGAATGTCCTTCATTCCACATGCTCACATGTTCTTCTTCTCTTCTCTACTCTATCACTCTCTCCTGTCTCTGTGTCTCTGTCTGTCTGTCTGTCTGTCTGTCTTCTTCTCTTCTGTTTCTGTCTCTCTCCTCTCTCTCTCCTCTCTCTCTTCTTCTCTGTCTCTCTCTTCTCTCTCTCTCTCTCTCTCTCTCTCTCTCTCTCTTCTGTCGTCTCGTCTGTCTCTTCGTCTTCTGCTCTTTGTCTGTCTCTGCCTCTCTCTACTCTCTCTCCTTTCTTTTTCACAAAATAAGTAACGATTGTTACAAATAGAATTACGTTGTGGACTGTGCACTTTTTTCTTTGTTAATTGTTTGCTTTACCATATTGTATTGTTGTGCAGGGCTGGATGAAAACAAAAAAAAAAAAGAAAAAGAAAAAAAGAAGAAAAAAAAAAAAGAAAAGAAACCTAAAAGTAATCGTCATGCTTATTCCTTCACCTTCTGAAAATAAATACTCACTCACTCACTCACTGCCTAGTTCTCGATCATCTCATCCCACTATCACGACTCAAACATTTCACTCACCCACCAGTAATCAAGTCAACTGCATATGATCATCCTAAAAATCACCTATCTATTACAATTACATATCACTACTCACCATCACTACTCATCACTCACTCATCACTCACCCCATCACAATCAACTCACTCAACTCAATCAACAATCATCATTCACTCATCACTCATCACTCAACTCAATCAATCAATCATCATCATCATCTCTATCCCTTCTTGATCAGGATCTATCTCTTCCTACACTCTGTTCCCCTGTGTGTGTGTGTGTGTGTGTGTGTGTGTGTGTGTGTGTGTGTGTGTGTGTGTGTGTGTGTGTGTGTGTGTGTGTGTGTGTGTGTGTGTGTGTGTGTATGCAGTTTTTGTAAATCGTGTCATCCATTACCACCGGCACACGATGACCTACTCTTACGAAAAGCAGAACAGGATTTAACGTGTGCGCAAGATGTTCTGCGTGCGTTTGTACACGGGACCTCGGTTTATAGTCTCATCCGAAGGACTTTTGACTGGTTATGACTGTCGAACAGTTATCAAAAAGGCATGTTGCTGAATGTTCTCCGCCGACTGATCAACGGAATCTAATCCTAACTGCAACCTCTTTTCAAGCACCATCAGACAGCTTTTTTATGTGGGCTGGAATGAAAATCGTGTAGTGGAAAAGATAGCAAGCTATTTATTATTGTTGTTGTTGTTGTTGTTGTTGTTGTTGTTATTATTATTATTATTATTATTATTATTATTATTATTATTATTATTATTATTATTATCATTATTATCATCTCATCATCATCATCATTATCATATAATCATTATAATTATTATAATTATTATCAACATCATTATTATTATTATTATTATTATTATTATTTATATTATATTATTTTATACTCATCATCATCATCATCACCATCACCATCACCATCATCATCATCATCATCATCACCATCACCATCATCATCATCATCATCATCATCACCATCACCATTCATCATCATCATCATCATTATTATTATTATTATTATTATTATTATTATTATTATTATTTATTATTATTATTATTATTATTATTATTATTATTGTTATTATTATTATTATTATTATTATTATTATTATTATTATTATTATTATTATTATATTATTATTATTATTATTATTATTATTATTATTATTTATAGTATTTTCACCTTCGCCATCACATGTCCCGTAGTTCAGAACAGATGAACAGATGACAATATTTACACAACTGCATACACACGGGGACTGGACGTAAAAAAGCACATGAGTGCTTATTCTATTACCCTCGATATAAAAGGTCAAAATAAAATAAAATAAAAAAAAAAAAAAATAAACAAATAAATAAATAAATAAATAAAAAAAAAAAACAAAAAACAGTCCCGTGGGGGAACAACTGAAGATTTTTTTGCAAACCAGCTTCCTCCACTCCCCACGCTCCTCCTCCCTCCTGTAGTAGATGATCGTTCCACCATAAGGCCTGTCCTTTTAAAAAAAAAAATTAAAATATCTAATCCTCTTTTTTAAAAACAACAACAACAACTCCATAGGCATGCTAAAGGACAAGCATTCCATGTCCTGGCCCTGTTGGTTTTGTTGGCAGACGGAAGGTAAAAAAAACAAACTGGCACCTGCAGCCAAACCCGTGACCTGTAGCAGGATGGTGCGAGGCCATTGTAAATTAATCCAGGGCAACCGACCTATCTGGCATGTATCATGTTGTGTTGTGTGTTTGTGTGTGTTGTGTTGTTGTGTGTGTTGGTGTTAGTATTGTGCTGTGTTGTGTTGTTGTTGTGCTGTGTTGTTGTTTTGTGTTGTTTTGTGTTGTGCTGTGCTGTGTTGTGTTGTGCTGTGTTGTGCTGTGTTGTGTTGTGCTGTGTTGTGCCGTGTTGTGCTGTGCTGTGTTGTGTTGTGTTGTTTTGTGCTGTGTTGTGCTGTTGTGTTGTTTTGTGCTATGGTGTGCTCTGCTGTGCTGTGCTGTGTTGTACTGTATTGTGCTGTGTTGTGTTGTGCTTTGCAGTATTGTGTTGTGTTGCGCTATGCTGTGCAGTGCAGTGCTGTGCTTTGCAGTGTTGTGTTATGCTGTGCAGTGCTGCACTGTGCTGCTCTGTGTTGTGTTATGTTGTGCGGCGCTGCGTCCTTCAATAAGCTGACATGGCTTGGTCACAACACGCATCATAACTCTCTTGCCAATTCTATCCTGCAGGGGACACACTTGAGGGAGAAAGACACAGGGGGGGGGGGGGAGGGACAGAGAATGAAGATCTGGATGATCGCAGAACATCAAAGACTGGACAGACCAGCCTTAACATAGCGCTGTTGCTGCAAAAATCTAGGACAGACCAGTCTGGAGTAAAGTGTCGACTAACATCTCTCTCCTTGGATGGCAATCTTTGGTCAGGGGACTGCTGACACGAATGATGATATTTTTTTTATATCTAATATAGCATCTTCATAGATCCATCTTTCGGTTTCAGCCAGGAAATCACCGTTTCTAAGGACAACGACAACATTCGATTTTTCATGGTTAACAACCAAATCTAAACGTTCAGCAGAGTTGTAAAACTGAGTCTGCAAAAGTGCAGTAGCACACACAAGAGATCAACATCATCTGCAAAAATTAGCAAGATAAGGATTTGGATCTAATCTGCCGACAACTGAATACCATGTTAATTATTTCCATTAATGCATTTCCTAACTTTTTTCACTAGTAAAGAAAACAACTTTGGAGAGCACACTCCACCTTGTTTCACGCCATGTGGACATAATAAAAAAACACACACCTCCTGTCAGCTCAGCAACAAATCGAATACAGGCTTTCACAACATCACATAAACATATTTTTAGTGCATTAAAAATTTCTTTATTCCTTTTGCATATACAAATGTTCGACAATTTGTCCCTACTATACCAAGTCGAAGGCTTTCTAAAGTCTTTAAAGCAGCAAATACAGACTTTCACAACATCATATAAACTTTTTAGTACATTAAAAATTTCTTTCATCCATTTGCATATGACAAAATGTTCGACAATTTGTCCCCTACATACAAAGTCGAAGGCTTTTCTAAAGTCTTTTAAAGCAGCAAATACAGACTTTCACAACATCATATAAACTTTTTAGTACATTACAAAATTTCTTTCATCCATTTGCATATGACAAAATGTTCGACAATTTGTCCCCTACATACAAAGTCGAAGGCTTTTCTAAAGTCTTTTAAAGCAGCAAATACAGACGTTCACAACATCATATAAACTTTTTAGTACATTCAAAAAATTTCTTTATTCCACTTGCATACCTATGACAAAATGTTCGACAATTTGTCCCCTACATACAGAGTCAAAGGCTTTTCTAAAGTCTTTTAAAGGCAGCGTATAGTTTCCTATGTCTTGAAAATATTATTGTTTTTAGAAACAGGTCACGAGAGAGAGAAAAAAAACATGATTAAAGGTTCAATGTTTTCCTAAAATCCTCCTTGTTCCTTACCTGAAACCTCGCTAATCTAAATCCTCTTAGAACACCGTTCATTTGAGGAAAAGCTGCACAGGCTACTACGTTATTTGGTCAAGATTATTGGAGGCGAGCGTGCGTGCATGTTTGTGTGTGTGTGTGTGTGTGTGTGGTGTGTGTGTGTGTGTGTGTGTGTGTGTGTGTGTGTGTGTGTGTGTGTGTGTGTGTGCGTGCGTGCGTGTTGTGTGTGTGTTTGTTTGTTGTGTGTGTGTGTGTGTGTAGTGTGTGTGTGTGTGGTGTGTGTGTGTTTTTATATTTTTATATTTTTATTTTATTCTTTTATATCGAGGATAATGGGATGAGCACTTATGTGCTTTTTTTTCATCCAGTCCCCGTGTGTATGCAGTTGTGTAAATATTGTCATCTGTTCCCACCGTGTGTGTTGTGTGTGTGTGTGTGTGTGTGTGTGTGTGTGTGTGTGTGTGTGTGTGTGTGTGTGTGTGTGTGTGTGTTGTGTGTGTGTGTGTGTAGTGTAGTGTAGTGTAGTGTAGTGTAGTGTAGTGTAGTGTAGTGTGTGTCGTGTCGTGTCGTGTCGTGTCGTGTCGTGTCTGTGTAGTGCGTGTAGTGTGGTGCAGTGCAGTGTAGCGCATGCAGAGTACAAAAGACTTAATCCCGTTTGGGCCCAACACTTTCCCCCCATCCATTAGATCATGAGTGGTGATCTGGGTGCTAGTCTTTCGGATGAGACGATAAACTGAGGTCCCGTGTATTACACACCATTATTTAGCAAACGTAAAACAACCCACGGCAACAAGAGGGTTGTCCCTGGCAAAATTCTGTAGAAAAAAGCCACTCTGATAGGGAAACAAATACAACTGCAGACAGGAAAAAAATGGGTAGGCGTTGCACTTGTGGTTACACGCTCTCCCTGGGGACAGCACCCGAATTTCACGCAGAGAAATCTGCTGTGACATAAAGTGGTATAACAAAAAAAAAATTGCATATATGATTATGGCCATTTTAACATACTTTACTATGCAGGCAGCCAGTCTCAATTCAATTCAATTTAAACACTACATTAAATTGTATTGAGAGTTCTAGAATTTTTCGCCTTTAATGCAGAGTTCAGTTTGTCATAGAAAGTGCTTGGCACGGATAAAGACAGTCTCAACATAAAGGTAAAAAGGTAAAGGTGTCCCATGATATAACGGTCGTAGTTCCACCGGATAGGATATCTAACTTCCTGAGAGAATCGGGCTTTTCCCGTCTGATATGAGTGAAAGTGGTATAGTTGGTCTTTAAGAACAAGGTTGTTTTGAGGAATCTGGTTTTGGTTTGACCTCATTTTATG
Organism: Stramonita haemastoma; assembly: GCA_030674155.1. NCBI lineage: Eukaryota > Metazoa > Mollusca > Gastropoda > Neogastropoda > Muricidae > Stramonita > Stramonita haemastoma. The sequence continues at coordinate 36,668,698 of CM060340.1, forward strand.
TGTGGTTGATGAGGTTTTTCCCACAACGCGGTGCCCGCCCTGGGTTGACCCTTGTGGTTGGCCAGGGCGTTGATACAAGGAAGGACAGTAAAGTTGGTTTTTTTTTACCTCATTTCAATCTGTATCTAGCTGCACAGTTTTATTCTAAGATTTTACATTTTACGAGGTGACAACCCCGATAAGGCCTCTGAGGTGGACGGGGCTATAAATAACATGGATCGGAATGGATTGTGGGATAGCGAGGCATCAAAAGACCTCATTCAGCTTCTCTAGGGGCCAGCATGTTGAGGGCGGCGCCCATCTCCTCTCCCTAGCTGCTTTTCCTTCCCTGACCGTAAAATCTGACCATTGCGGCAACATTAACGAATGTGCAACCAGCTTCCTCCACTCTTCGCGGTTTTGAGTCTTCCGTAGCTAGTCGTTCCACTGAAGGCCAGTCCACTCTCTGATGTTGTCTTTCCATCGTTTTCTCTGCCTGCCTCCTCCTCTCTCTCCTTGTACTGTTCCCTGTAGGACAGTCTTGGCAAGTTAAGATGTTCGTGTGATGTTCCCATACCACTTCAGTTTGCGGTTTTTTTTTTTCATGGTCAAGAGATCTTCATATGGGTCCTGTGGCGTTTTCAATTCTGGTTTTCACTTCCTCGTTATTTATGTGATCTCTGTAGGAGATACCAAGAAGTTTGAGACAGCATCTCATCTCTATTGCCCGTATCCTTCTTTCAATGTCTGCTGATATGGTTCACGTTTCACATGCATACAATCATCTACATGAAAACTCATGTACTGGATGCATGTCGGATTGATTTATTTGAGTTTCTGTAAACCCACCTATAACTGATGTGTTCTTTAACATGCCTATCATCTATCTATCTATCTATCTATCTATCTATCTATCTATCTATCTATCTATCTATCTATCTATCTATCTATCTATCTATCTATCTATCTATCTATCTATCTATCTATCTATCTATCTATCTATCTATCTATCTATCTATCTATCTATCTATCTATCTATCTATCTATCTATCTATCTATCTATCTATCTATCTATCTATCTATCTATCTATTATCTATCTATATATATACACATATACATATATATATACACATATACATATATATATATATATTATAAATAAAAAATCTTTTGCGTTTGTTTAAGCAAGAGCAGACTAAAAGTACGGATAGGTCTGCAGTTCCAGATGACCCGGAAGATTGTAGAAATCCCACCATCATTTACTAATGGCAAGCTTCTGCCAACTCGAGATGTGAACCATCGACTTGACACTGAAAAACAGAAAGAAAGAAAGAAGGAAGAAATGGAAACAGAAAGAACAGAGAAAGAAAGGCAGAAAGAAAAAAAGAAGTGAAAAAGATTTTTTAAAAAGACAGAAAGACAAAAGGAAAAGAAAGAAGAGAAAGGAAAAAGTGGAGAGAAAGAGAGAGAAAGAGAGGAGAGAGAGAGAGGAGAAGAGAGGAGAGGAGAGAGAGAGAGGAGAGAGAGAGAGAGAGAGAGAGAGAGAAGAGAGAGAGAGAGAGAGAAGAGAGAGAGAAGAGAGAAGAAGAAGAAGAAGAAGAAAGAAGAAAGAAGAAGAGAAGAAGAGAAGAAGAAGAAGAAGAAGAAGAAGAAGAAGAAGAAGAGAAGAAGAAGAAGAAGAGAAGAAGAAGAAGAAGAAGAAGAAGAAGAAGAAGAGAAGAAAGAAGAAGAAGAAGAAGAAGAAGAAGAAAGGAGGATAAGAGAAGAAGAAAAGAAAAGAAGAAAGGAAGGCAAAGAAAGAAAAAAAAACAGACAACAGAGTAAAATAAATACGACAACAGGAGATACGAGGTTGTGCCACTAATGACAAAACTTAGCCAACTAACCTGTCAGCACTATTGACTTCGATCCCTTCATGCTGGTTCTGCATGGGCAATAAAAGCAGTTTACGACCCTATTACATTACCCAACCTTACGTATGCACCATGATTTTTTTCCCATTCGTGATGCTATTAACATAGCTGTCCTCTATAAATATAAGTCTACGATTAACAGTAACCAGAGCCACAGAATTCAAGGCTTCTGAGATCAGTCAATAATAATGTGCGTGGATTGCTTTATACGCGATACCCTGATAGACGATGACAATAGTTTATTGAGGTAAGCTTTTTAAGCCCGTTTTCAAGGGGGCGGTGCAATGGGGACTGGGCACAAAAAACACATAAATCATTTAATGAAGAAGAACCCCCCCAAAAAAAAAAAAAAAAAAAAAAATCACGACAGCTCAAATAATCATCATGGCAAAGATTCCATAATTATCATGGTTTCTAAGAGCTGAAATAAACAACATCATAAACTATGATGACTGTAGTTTTGGGTTTTTTTTTGGTCTGCAGCAGAGAGAGAGAGAGGGAGAGGGAGAGGGAGAGGGAGAGAGAGAGAGGAGAGAGAGAGAGAGAGAGAGAGAGAGAGAGAGAAGAGAGAGAGAGAGAGAGAGAGAGAGAGAGAGAGAGAGAGATTTTTTTGATTTTTATTCTTTTATATCGAGGATAATGGGATAAGCACTCTTGTGCTTTTTTACATCCAGTCCCCGTGTGTATGCAGTTTTGTAAAATATGTCATCTGTTCCCACCGGCACACGATGGCCTACTCTTACGAAAAGCGGAACGGATTTAAGGTGTGCACAAGATGTTCTGCGTGCGTTCGCACACGGGGCCTCGGTTTAAAGTCTCATCCGAAGGACTTGTGGGGAGAGTGGAGAGAGAGAGAGAGAGAGAGAGAGAGAGAGAGATGAGAGAGAGAGAGAGAGAGAGAAGAGAGAGAGAGAGAGAGAGAGAGAGAGAGAGAGAGAGAGAACAATTAACAATATCTATTGTTATTAAAGCTGTATGGACCATTCGGGATTCTTTGGGGTGCTGAGGTGTGCAGGTTTCAGCTTGCTTGTGTATGGTTGTATTGTGGCATTAGTGTGCTATAAAGTGAGTACTTTCACACGCCCATAATTATCTGCATCGCCCTACGATGGACTCCAGACGGTCGAAGAAAGAGAGGCCGCCCCAAGGAAACTTGGAGGTGAACAGTAGAGAGGGAGATGAAGGAAAAGGGTTGGACATGGGGCCGTCTGGAGCGTGTTTCAGCCGACCGACATCAGTGGCGGGCTCTAGTCGAGGCCTTATGTGCTACCTGAGCACAAAGAGGACTAGATAGATAGATAAATAATTATCTGCATAAGATGGTATTGCTCAATTCCCTAATTCTTGAAGTCTTGAAGACAAACATTAAGTGCAAATTCAAAACTTTTCCGTCGAACTACAATTCAAGGAGTCACTCTATCACTCAGTGATGGAGTATACTCGTTGATGTCTATATATCTAACTTCTTGAATATGAACATTTTTCGGAGAGAGAACTGTTAAAACACATTCACACAGAGGCGTATGCGCGCGCACGCACCCCCCAAAAAAAACACACACACAAAAACACACACACACACACACATAGACACAAAACACACACACACACACATACACACAAAACACACACACACACACACACACACACACACACACACACACACACACACACACACACACACACACACACACACACACACACACACACACACACACACACTATTGATATTGGTATTGATCTTGATGTAACACACAGCTTAGCTCAGGGCGGTTTGAAGCACTGTATCTATGTAAAGTTTTGCATCGTTACAAGACAGCTGCATTTTAAATCTCGGTGTGTTTTTTTCTTCATTTTAGTTAACGATTCTGTTTTATTATTATTTTTTATATACCACTTTAAGTCACGGCAGATCTCTCAACGTGAAATTCCAGCTGCTCACATCGGGAAGAGTGCGTCGCCACAAGAGCAGCGCCTCCCATTTTTTTCTTTTTTTATTATCTGTAACTGTATTTGTTTCCCTAGCAGAGTGACTTTTTCCTACAGAAGTTTGTCAGGGATAACCCTATTGTTGCCATGAGTTCTTTTACGTGTATTGAATACTTTTGTGTAACACACCCATCTTCGGTTTATCGTCTGATCCTAAAGACTAGCACCAAGACTACCACTCGCTTTCTAGGCAGGCGCGTTACCTCTAGACCACCAATCCACAGCTTGTTTTAAAATTTTCTTTGCACCCTAAAGTCAGCTCTAAAGAGATTGTGACTTGTCTTCAGGTAATCCATTCATTTTTATCAGTAATGTCAATGAAAGACTCTGGTTTTGTTGATAATTTTATGTAGAATGCGATACGTTGTTTGGTAAGAACAAGAACACTGGCTTAGAAAAAGTCATTCCACTCAGACTTGGGTTTCTGATATGTACTGTGCTACATTGGAACGGGATAGCTCAGTGGGCAGAGCACTCGCTTTCCCCAAGCCAGTGTTAAGCAGCATCGAGCGTGGCTACCAGTTGGATGGGTGACCGTTTGCACACCTTGGCTTCAGTACAGTACCACAGCCCACCCAGCTGTAAATGGGTACCTGCCTTCTTAAGGGTCAGGGAAGGTAAAGCAGCAAGGGAGAGGAGATGGGCGCCGCCCTCAACATACTGGAGCCAGGAAAAGCTGAGGTCTGTGACGCCTCGCTCTCCTACATCCACATAGGTTATGGGAAACTTTTACCTTTACCTTTTACATTTGTTGATTATACAAAAGAATTTAATTCTATTTTGACAATATTAATTTGAGAAAAGACTTTGGACGTAAACAGTGATCAGAACAATTCTAGAATTAATTCAATTTTGTACACTTCAAGGCAGAACAGAGAGAAGAATTGGAGAAAACTGGTTATCAAGTCTTCAGGGGTGCACCCACGGTCGCCAGACGAAGGGATAGATAGATAGATAGATAGATAGATAGATAAATAGATAGATAGATAGATAGATAGATAGATAGATAGATAGATAGATAGATAGATAGATAGATAGATAAATAGAGAGATAGATAGATGTGGCAATGTCTGATGGAGTCCCTGCATCTATTAGGTATAATGCTGGTGTTGACAAGGGGAGCACCTGTCGTCTGTTTTGTTTTTCATAATTATTTTTGATGATTTCAAACTGCAATTTTAGTCACAGTCTGCATGATTGAAAACAATGTTTTTAACTTTCAATTAAACATTTTTTTAATCGAAATTGTTAGATCCCAATGATAAAGAACTAGTTTTCTTGCACTAACACAAAAAGTTATTGCTTTTCTAGGACGAAATCAAAAGGCATCCTAAAATTCTGTTCCATGACTGGCTGGTCATACTAAGCATTTCATTATTTTCATTTTCAGCTGATAAGGAATGCTACTATCTTTCCAGACGTTATTGAGTTGGATCATTCTATTTTCAGCCATGGCTACTCTTGCTGTCATGTCCTTGGTGCACGCTCTGTCATTTTGCATTGACTGAGGTGAGATATTTCAAAGCCTTTGACATTTTCTACATGGAAGTTTTGTCAAACTGTATTTCATGTTCTGTTTGGCAGCTGGTTCTGGCAACACGCAGCCATTTCATCGTGTGGGCATTGAGCTACAGACCAGATCTTCTTCCTGTTACTTCTACTCTTTGTAATACTCTTTTCATACTGGTAATGTTATCCGTGAGACCACATAAGCAACGAAGACGTG
>CM060340.1:36679302-36684302 GCA_030674155.1 Stramonita haemastoma
CACTATCAGCCATGTATAGCTCCTTATTATCTTGTATCCGAATGAATAGCCAGTTATCAGATTTTTTTGAATGTCCAGTAGGAGTCAGGCAAGGTTGTGTTCTAAGCCCCACGTTGTTTTCAATATTTATCAACCAGCTAGCTAATGATATCAATGAAAAAGGAATACATGGGGTTCAGTTGCTACCCAATATCATGGATATTTTTATTCTGTTGTTTGCAGATGATGTTGCACTATTTTCAACAACCCCAGGAGGTTTGCAGCATCAATTAAACATTTGAAAGTTTGCTGTAATGATTTACAGTTAAGTGTTAACATTAATAAAACGAAGGTGATGGTCTTTAGAAAAGGTGGATTTCTGTCAAAACAAGAGCAATGGTATTACAATGGTATTAGGTTAGAAGTTGTAAACCAGTATTGCTATTTAGGGTTCAGTTTTACAACAAAGGTTAGTTGTAAATTAGGTACAGAGCATTTGTGACGCTCCACCACATAATGAGACGGAGTGCACCTGAGGTCAATTTTAAGTTATTGACATGTTATTAATGTGCAATAAAGTGGCTATCAAATACAAAAAACAGATTGAAAATCGGACAATTCTGTGCAACATTATTACAAATTGAAATGATAGACTGCAGGATGGGACAAAATGAGAAACGGGCAAGTTTATTTTAATAACAGGTTGTCAGAATGAGTGCTTTGGTATTTTCAAAACACATTTAAAAGCAAAAGGAATAAAAACTATGCCTTGATATTCCATTCTAAGGTAAATAAACAGATCTAGTTTAATAATCAATCAAAATATTAAAATTGACAACTTGACCCCCACCTGCCTTTAAAGGCTCCTAGCGCAAAATTAGGTAATGTGCTAAGCGACTCATTTCGTGGTGGAGCGTCACATTTAGTTACAAAGGGAAGGAAGGCAGTGGTTCAGTTAAATAAAGTCTTTCACAGGTATAAAGAGATGAATGCTAGTACCTTCTTCAAGATTTTCGATACTAAGATTCAGCCAATTTTATTGTATTCATCAGAAATATGGGGCACAAACAGATCAGAACACATCGAGAAAATTCATTTGATGGCATGTAAAAGATTTTTAGGAGTACCTGTAAGAACACCCAATAAGATGGTATACGGAGATTTAGGTAGATATCCACTTTATGTCAATTCATGTACAAGAACTATTAAGTACTGGTTAAAACTATTGCAAATAGATCAAAACAGAATACCATATAATGCCTACTGCATGCTGTTAGAGCTAGATAGAAATGGTAAATACTGCTGGATTTAAAAAATAATGGAAATTTTATGTGAAACTGGTTTTAACATTGTTTGGATGTAACAAGGTGTTGGGGATGTAAAACTTTTCTTAGGTATGTTTAAGCAAAGATTAGTAGATATGTTCATTCAAGAATGGGATGGGACTATAAGAGATAAAGATAGGTATGACCATTACAGATCATTTAAAAGTATTTTTGTAAAAGAGCAGTATATAAACTCTATGGATGTCTACTGCTTTCGAGTAGCAATCACACAAGCAAGATTTAATGTTCTACCCCTTAATAATAATGTATATAGATATAGTGAGAATGATGGAGAAAAAAATGTGTCCTTTTTGTAAAACGAAAGTTGAAAATGAAGCCCACTTTCTTTGGGAATGTTGCATATACACTGGCTTAAGAGAAAAGTTCTTAAGTGAGTGTATCAACGTACCTTTGCCCGATCTGTTCAAAGCAACAAATGATGAGTACAGGCACAGTTTGTCAAGATATATTTTTCACTCTATTAATAAAAGGAAGACAATGCTAATTCAAGATGTATATTAAAAAAAATGTTACGATTCGATACGTAATTGATGTGCATGATTTCCACAATTTTCCCGAAACATCATATTTTTGTGATTTGGTTATGCTTGATGTCATAATCATGATTTAGAATAACGTGTGTTTTGCTTCTTTGATCAGTTATGAATCAAACCTTTTGTGCATTTTGCTTTGCCAGTTATATGAATGAACACTTTATTACATCCCAAGCCCATGAAATGTATTGTGGTCCATGGCCAATGTACATTAAATCATTTCAGTGTTCAGTGTTCAGTGTTCTCTGTCTGTCTGTCTGTCTGTCTGTCTGTCTGTCTGTCTCTCTCTGTCTCTGTCTGCCTGTCTGTCTGTCTCTGTCTGTCTCTGTCTGTCTGTCTGTCTGTCTCTCTTACGTAAAATAAGACAAGGAATGAATAAATAAAAAATATTATAAGTCCACTTACCCTACCTAGGAATCACTGTGAGACTATAAGTGCACACTGGAGGAGAAAATAGCGTGTTTTTGAGGATTCTTGCTGTGAAAAAAAATAGCAGGAAGTAAAAACGAAAAGAAGAAGAAAAAAGAAAAGAAAAATGTGTACACTTTGAGTAAATCTTTGCACGAAAATGCCCAAAAGCAACAACAACAACAACAACAACAACAACAACAACAACAACACAGAAACAAACAACAAAGCAACAAAAAAACCTATAATTATTGTTTCTGACAGTTTTCCAATTCACCCAGCTGTAAATGGGTACCTGCCCTCTTTAGGGTCAGGGAAGGTAAAGCAGCGAGGGAGAGGAGATGGGGGCCGCCCTCAATATGCTGGCCCCCTAGAGTAGCTGAGGTCTCCCCTACGACCACATAAGTTATGGGACACCTTTCCTGTTACTGTATTGTATTGTATTTTGCTGTATTGCATTATATTGTGTTATATTGTATTGTTGTGCTTTGCTGCATTGTATTGTATTGTGTTGCATTGTGTTGTGTTGTATTGTGTTGTGTTGTGTTGTGTTGTATTGTGTTGTGTTGTGTTGTATTGTTTTGTGATGTATTGCATTGTATTGTGATGTGCCGTGCTGTGCTGTGCTGTGCTATGCTGTGCTGTGTTGCACTGTATTATATTGTTATGTGTTGTGTTGTATTGTGTTGTGCTGTGTTGTGCTGTATTGTGTTGTATTGCATTGCATTGTATTGTATCATGCTGTATTATATGCTACTCTCTGTAACAGTAGATTTCTCTGCATCAAATTCCAGCTCCTCTCCCCGAATAGAGCGCGTCGCCACTGAAGCAGCGCCACCCATTTTTCCCACCTGTTCAGTTTTCCTGTCTGCACGCATAATTATTTGCTTCCCTGTTAGAGTGGCCTTTTCTGTAGAGTTTTGTCAAGAACAATTTTGTTGTTGCCGTGGGTTCTTTTACATGCACGCGCTAAATGTGTTTTGCAGGCAAGATCTCTAGTTTATCCTCTCATCTCAAAGACTAGCACTGAATGGGATAAAATATGACACTCTACCACATAATGAGTCACATTTACTTTATACCACTTTATGTCACAGCAGATTTCTCAGCGTGAAATTCGGGATGCTCTCCCCGGGGAGAGCGCGTCGCCATAAGTGCAGCGCCATTAATTTTTTCATCTTTTTCCTGTCTGCAACTGTATTTATTCCCCACCAGCGTGGCTTTTTTCGACAGAATTTTGCCAGGGACAACCCCCTTGTTGCCGTGGGTTCTTTTACATGCGCTAAATAATGATGTGTAACACATGGGACCTCGGTTTATCGTCTCATCCGAAAGACTAGCACCCAGACCATCACTCATGGTCTAATGGAAGGGGGAGAAGTTTTGGGCCCATACGGGATTCGAACTACCGCACACTCCGACCCAGACTTTTTGCTTTCTAGTCAGGTGCATTACCTCAAGACCACCAATCCACTGCATTGCACCGTAGGTCAGTTTTTAGTTGTTAATATTTTATTCATCTGCAAGAAAAAGGCTTTTTAATAAAAAGAAAAAAATATTGAAAATCAGACTATTCTTTGAAAAGTTATTGCAAATTGAAACAGGAGACTGCAGAAAGTGACAAAATGAGAAATCGATAAGTTTTACATCATTATAAGTGGTCAGAATGAGGGCTTGTGTGTTTCTGAATGCGTTTTTCAAACAAAAGGAAACAACCTTACACCTTGATATTTCAGCACAAGGCAGAATAATGGTTATAGTTTATCAATTAATCAACATCTTAAAATCAACAATCTGACCCCATCAGCCTAAAATGGCTCCTAGCGGAAAAGTTGGTCAGGTGTGAAGCGACTCATTTTGTGGTGGAGCGTCACAAATGTTTATATTATTTATTATTAAAAAAAAATTGGGGGATAATGCAATACGCATTCATGTGCTTAAATTTTTTTTTTTTTTTACATCCAATCGCCGTGTGTATGCAGTTTTGTAAGTTTTGTCATCTAATCCCACCGGCACACAATGGCCTACTCTTACGAAAAGCGGAACAGGATTTAACATGTGCGCAAGGTGTTCTGCGTGAGTTCGCACACGGAGCCTCGGTTTATAGTCTCATCCGAAAGACGTTTGGGGAGAGTAGAGTCAGCACTGATGTTAACTCCAGAGGAAAAATCCCCTCGAACGGGAATCGAACCCAGATCGTCAAATTGCGAGCGCAATGTTCTGACCACAAGGCTATCCCGTTGCCCCCCCCCCCCCCCCCCCAGTGTGGGCATAAGCGTGGATAAGACCCTCACTTCTCACTGTCCAGTTAGGGCTGTGACCTGTAGACCAGCTAGCCATCACTGTCCAGTTTTTCCACTAACTCGAAATAAACACAGACACTTTTGATTTTTTTTTTTAAAACTGTGCGGAGTGTTTGAAGGGAAATAATTCAGTTCAACAGATTTCAAGATTTGTTGCCCTTCAGTAGTCTTTCTTTTCGATGTCGAAGGCATACGTTTTAATACTAACTGTTTCGGTCTGATTTGCAACACACAATGCATGATTCAAAACAATTTTTATACTTTTAAGCTGTGTATTTACACACACACACACACACACACACACACACACACACACACACACACACACACACACACATACACACACACACATGCACACACACACGCACACACACACACGCACACACACACACACACACACACACACACCACACACACACACGCACACACAC
>CM060340.1:36686802-36700826 GCA_030674155.1 Stramonita haemastoma
TGTGGGTTTTGCTGAGAGTGGTGGGGGGTGATCTGTCTGTGCTGGGTTGAGTGTTCGGGGTTGATGTTGCGGTTTGCTGGTGGTCTGTGACTGGGTTTGAAGTCTTGATTGTGGCGGGTGCTGATTGCTGGGGTGTGGCGGCGGCGGCGGCGGTGGTGGTGGGTGGTTGGGGGTGGTGGGTGTTGTTTTCTGTGAGGTTGATTCTTCGTTTGGGATTGTTTCCTCTGTGGTTGTTGTTGTTGTTGTTGGTTCTGTGGTTGTTGTTGTTGTTGGTTCTGTGGTTGTTGTTGTTGGTTCTGTGGTTGTTTCCTCTGTGGTTGTTTCCTCTGTAGTTGTTGTTGTTGTTGGTTCTGTGATTGTTGTTGCTGGTTCTGTGGTTGTTTCCTCTGTGGTTGTTGTTGTTGTTGGTTCTGTGGTTGTTTCCTCTGTGGTTGTTGTTGTTGTTGGTTCTGTGGTTGTTTCCTCTGTGGTTGTTTCCTCTGAGGTTGTCTTTATGGTTGTCTCCTTTTCTGTGTATGGCAAACGTAGAAAAACAAACGAAACACACACACACACACACACACACACACACACACACACACACACACACACACACACACACACACACACACACACACACACACACTTACACCACACACACACACACACACACACACTTACACACACATACACACACACACACAAACATACACACACACATCCTGCATATTATAATTGCACCCAGTAACATATCTCTCTAGCTCTCTCTCTGTGTCTGTCTGTCTGTCTGTCTATCTCTCTGTCTCTGTCTCTCTCTCTATCTCTCTTTGCCCTTCTCCTCTATTATTTGTCAATTTATTTTAATTTTTTAATTTTGGGGAGGGGAACTTTAAACTTTCCCCCCTACCCTAGCACGTATACTTCCTTGTGATGCATTAAGTCTTTTTTTTTAAATGATAGATTTTGTTTTTCTCATTTTTTGGCATTCATCTCTTTGGGGGGGGGGGGGGGAGGGGGGCAGGAAGGGGGGAGATAGCTAAGTGGTCAGAGTGCTCGCTTTCCCCAAGTCAAAGTTAAGCACCATCGAGCGTAGTTACAGTTGGATCGGTGACCATTTGTGCGCCTTAGCTTCAGTACAGTTCCCCCAGTTCACCCAGCTGTAAATGGGTACCTGCCCTCTTTAGGGTTAGGGAAGGTAAAGCAACGAGGGAGAGGAGATGGGCGCCGCCCTCAATATGCTGGCCCCCTAGAGAAGCTGAGGTCTCTGATGCCTTGCTCCCGTACGACCACACATATTATGGAACACCTTTACCTTTTATCTTTTAGAGATGCTGAGGTCTCTGACGCCTCGCTCCCCTACGACCACCTAGGTTATGGAACACCTTTACCTCTTCATCTCTTTCATGGAGTTTTCTTGGGGTTACCCTTAGCCATGATCAAAAGTAACCCACACTCTGGATCATGACAGCTAGGAGTGGGTGGATGCTGATTTCTGGCCTTGGGGGACTATTTTTTATTTATCTATTTATTTATTTATTTATTTTTATACCACATTATGTCACCGCAGATTTCTCTGCGTGAAATTCGGGCTGCTCTCCCTGGCGAGAGCGCGGCGCCACAAGTGCAGCGCCTACCCATTATTTTTTTCCCCCTCAGGGATGGTGTCTAAACACAACACCTGTGTGCATGTTGTTGTTTTTTAAGACTAAAGGCATAAGACTAAAGAGGATCTCTCACCCTCATCGATCTGCGGCCCAAAGATGAACTCACCTGTAGTGACCAGAGGTGTGGTAGGTGGTGGGCACTTGACGATGGGATCATTTCCATTGTTTGATGACACCTTCGAGATTGTCTTTGTTTCCACGTCCACTGTTGCACACGTTACACAGGTCACATATACATACATACATACATACATACATACATACATACATACATACATACATACATACATACATACATACATACATACATACATACATACATTACATACATACGTACGTACGTACACACGTACACACGTACACGCTTAACACGTACGTACACACGTACACGTACACGTACACGTACACGAACACGTACACACACAAAACACACACACACACACACACACACACACACACGCACACACACACACACACACACACACACACACACACACACACACACACACACACACACACACACACACACACACACACACACACACACACCACACACACACACACACACACACACACACAGGTTATTGTACACGTCATTAGGCACACAACAAATACATAACCATAACATAATTATGTTGGACATAGTTATGGAGCTCGTAAGCAGGGATCACTAGATAAAAGGGTTACAAAAATCTATGTCATACGACACACATAATTATTAAAATAGAGAATATAAAATATGAATAAACAATTCTCAATAAAATGGTAGACATGATAGATTAAGGTTAAGATTTAGAGAGAGAGAGAGAGAGAGAGAGAGAGAGAGAGAGAGAGAGAGAGAGAGAGAGAGAGAGAGAGAGAGAGAGAGAGAGAGAGAGAGAGAGAGTTCACAGTATATTGCAGATATAAATTGCATTCAATTTTCAATTAACCGAAACTATCATTTACTAACACTCTCTGGTTGTAATTGTACAATACAAACCCATGCTACGGTTGTGATATATACATTATTTAGCATAAAAAAGTAAGACAATAAAACTCATTCTTAGAAACCGTTATGAGCTGTTTAACTGAACCAGGAAGGGAGTTCCACAGCATAGGGTTTGAGTACAGTAAACTAGATTTGAACAAGTCTATTCTTGGGATGGGGACACTTGGATTTTCAGTATTTCTGGAATGAATCATAGGGAAGTTATCTTTTGTTCCTGCCATTATCTTGAACATCATGATGCCTTTGTTATATTTTAGTCTTTAGTGTAGGGGAATACTATTTAACTGAGTATAATCCACTTCTAGCAAGGTTGTTTTCTTCAAAAGGACGAGTTTAAGAGAACGTTTGTACAGGCTTAATAATAGTTTCAAAGTGTTTGCACTGGCAGAATCCCACAGGGTTGAAGCATTATCTATTGAGGATTGTAAATAAGCTTGAAAAAATAATTTCCTTGAATGGAAGTCAAAAAGGTGTTTAATTTTAGTCAACTGGTATACTCTTTGGGATAAATATTTGCATAGGTGAGAGATGTGGTAGAACCAGCTGAGATTTTCGTCGATTGTTACTCCTAGGACTTTGTGGTCAGAGATTTGTTCAATAGGTTCCTTATTGATCTGGATGGGATACAGTTTATGAGATAAATTTTGTTGTTTTTTGTCTGGTGGTGATAAGCATGCATTTTGTTTTTTTGGGGTGTATATGACATAGATAGATAGGTAAATAGACAGATAGATGGATGGATGGATGGATGGACAGACTGACTGACGGACGAACGGACGGACGGACGGACGGACGGATGGATACATACATACATACATACATACATATACTTACACATAGATATATATGGATATATGTACATATTTACATTTACATATGCATTATATAACATAATATATATGTGTGTGTGTCTGACTGTGTGTCCATGTCTGTGTGTGTCTGTAAATGTAATATATCTATATCTCTCTCTTTATCTATATTTCTATATAATATATATGTATACACATATATATAATATATAATATTATATATATATATATATATATATATATATATATATATATATATATATATATATATATATGGAGAGAGAGAGAGAGAGGTGTGTGTGTGTGTGTGTGTGTGTGTGGTGTGTGTGTGTGTGTGTGTGTGTGTGTGTGTGTGTGTGTGTGTGTGTGTGTGCGCGCTTTTATGTCTGTGTATCCCGGGCCCTGTCAGTGTATCTGTAACCAGTTCTACACAGTACTTCATTGAGTCTATGCACATGCTTGCATGCACAGACGCGCGTGTGGCTGTATCTGTGTCTGTGTCTGTCTGTGTCTCTGTGTCCTGATAACTGGCGGCAATTTTGATTGATTATAGACAGATCAATACATACATGTACAAAAAATGCTTAAAAAGCCAATACTCACATGACATGCACGAGCAGATATTTGGGCCATTGCAGCACTCCTCGGTGCACCTAACTGTAGCAAAAGAAAATTATTTAAAAACCAAGCAAACTGTTACAAACAGATTCAGACATCTTCCAATTACGAAGTTTATGAAGGAAAATATTCCACAGGTAAACTTACAGGTTTCACAGAATGTTTGCCGTTGTTTTTATTGAGTCAGTCATTTCTTTTTCGTTCATGTGTTGTTTTGGAGGCTTGAAGTTAAACCCCCCCCCCCCCCAAACAAACATTAAACGTATTGAATAAAATCGGCATAAGATGGGGCAAGATAGTGAGCCGCATTTTCACAGCATTATCATCCCGATCTTCATTGATCATCATAGTTACAATCAAGCAAAATTTGTCTGTGATTCAGTATTCCCAGTTCTACTCTGATTTCATGAGCGCTTTGATTTGTGTACTCTAAAGATTTAGCGCTATATAAATCCCATATTGTTATTATTATGATGATGATGATGACCTTAGTTTCGGTTTCCCCATACACTTCTATGTATGTTGTGAGTTTGTGTCGAAGCCTTCGAAATTCGAGTTGAAATCACCAGCGACGAACAGTAATTCTTTGTCAGGAATTCTCCGTATAGCGGCACTGAGGTCGTCAGAAAGCTTGTCTTTTGCTTCTGCTGTGGGTGTCAAACTGGGTGTGTAGGCACTGATGAGACTGACTGGTCCTGAGGATGTCTGGAGTCAGAGAGACATGATGCGCTGTGTTCCTTCTGCTGGAGGATTATGGATCCCAGCAAGCTGTTTCTGACTGCAAATCCCACGCCATGTTCTCTGACCTCGTCTGATGGTTTGCCCTGCCAGAACAGGGTGAAGTCTCTCTCTCTCTCTCTCCTCTCTCTCCCCCCCCCCCCCTCTCCTCTCTCTCTCTCTCTCTCTCTCTCTCTCTCTCTCTCTCTCTCTCTCTCTCTCTCTCTCTCTCTCTCTCTCTCTCTCTCTCTCTCTCTCTCTCTCTCTCTCTCTCTCTCTCTCGGGGGTCGGTCACGAGAAGTGAAGCGGACAGGGCGTACATTTTCTGTGAGCAGCAGTAAAACTAGAAATTCATTCAAAAATGCCAGTTACTGGACTTCCAGCGGCTGTGGAGAGGACCTTAGGTGCCCTGCTGACTGACAATGCAGTTCCCAGCTGGAAAGTGGCAGGAGAAGGGGACAGCGTGGTTTTTGTCTTGCGACTGAAACCAGTGGATACAGCAGTGTCAAACAACATGGCGGATCCAACAGTGAATCGCAGCACACAAGCACAGTACTACAGGAAGAAATCGTTATCTCAAAGACGACGAGATGTGGAGCGTTCTTGAAAGCATAAACAGAAGCAGGCAAGTGTTGTGTGTGAAAGTGACTGTGTCTTCAGTGCCTCGAGTCTGCCTGACAGTGGAGTAGAACAGGGGAATACAGCATGTGTAGATACACATGGAATAGACCTACCAGCAACACACACAGGACATCAACACAAAAACATCAGTTAAGTTGCCTTCATCAGTTGATTTAGAACCTCCCTGTATGTCTGATTGTAGTGACTGTGCTGATATGTGTGCTGATATGTGTGTTTTGCAGCCTGAGGTGAATGATGATAATATTGTTGGTGCATTTGACACAGGAAATGTCAAACAGTACGTGGCTACTCTAACTGATAGATCCGTACAGAAAAGGCTAAGAGACAGACAAAGAAATACACAGTTTAGAAAATCTGTGCTACATCATTCAGACGGTGAAGATATTGTGACGTGTGAGTCAGACGACATTGTGATCCAGTACGCATGCCAACCAGACACTGAGCCAATATGTGTGTACTGGTTTGTCAAACAGCAAGAGAAAAACATGTTAAAAGAGGAACGTGTCAAACTCGCCAGTTTGCGGAATGGGAAGCGAATCCAGAACACACTACACACGGAGACCCTATCGTGTGCTTCAAGGGACTTAGCCAGACTTAGAGAACTACTACAACGCTTTCTTGGCTAGCCTAGACCTAAGGGTGTGTGAAAAAGACTGGACGAAAGAAAGGCTTGGAATGCTGTAACATATCCGGACAGTAAAGAGTTTCGTGTCTCGATGTACATTACTAATCAATGCTGTGGTTTCCATGGCTTGGAGTGGCGTCGTGTGTCAGCTTAAAGCAATTATCGTTATCGTTATTCGGCAACCCCCTTCATGTATGGGCCAATGGCCTTTTTTCATGAATAAACCTTTCGAGTTCGAGTTCGAGTTCTCTCTCTCTCTCTCCCTCACAGATCCTGTTTCTGGGAGCCTGGTTTCTTGAAGGGCGACGATGTCCATCTGCAGTCTGCTCAGTTCTCTGACGATGACAGCTATCTTGCGAGCATCATTTTCTTCCTGCAGGTTGTCAGAACAGCCTGGTGTCATTGCCCTTACATTCCATGTGCCCCAATTTCAGAGCAGGAGTTCTAATTTTTTCTGTTGCCTGGTGCACAGTTGTCGATCGGCTGGTGGGTTTCCTCCCCAAACCCCACGCACCCTCAGATTTATTTATTATTATTATTTTTTTTTACACCACTTTATGTCACAGCAGATTTCTCTGCGTGAAATTCGGGCTGCTCTCCCCGGGAGAGCGCGTCGCCACAAGTGCAGCGCCTACCCATTTTTTCCCCCCTCAGGGATGGTGTCTAAACACGACACCTGTGTGCATGCTGTTTTTTTAAAAATATAATTTTGTCATCCGCTCCTACCAGCACACGATGGCCTGCTGTTCCGAAAGGCGGAACGGGATTTTAACGTGTGCGCAAGATGTTCTGCGTGCGTTCGCACACGGGACCTCGGTTTATAGTCTCATCCGAATGACTTTGACATTCAGTTCAATTTTTTTCGTCAAACTGGGAAGAAAGGGCGAGCTGGGTACAAACCCAGAAACTGGCGGTTTACATATTGGCAGGCGAACGTCTTAACCATCCTGCCACCGTCCTTCCTTCCTTCCCAGTGAGGCTGATGGACCGTGGCGGCGCCTTACTGGCTGGGGACATATTTATTTTGCCATGAGAGCTACACAACAGTGGCTGAAAAAGAAAGAAATCCAGCATCCCTTTTTTGCAGATATTGTGCTTATTCCATTATCCTTGATATAAAAAAAGAATAAATAAATAAATATTAAAAAAGAAAGAAAGAAATCTGATTGCAAATAATCCGTACCACGAAAACAGGCAGATCGGTGGTCTAGAGGTTTGTCACAGAACTTCCTAGAAAATGAGAAGCAGGGGTTCGATGCTTGTTTATACCCAAACATCCCCCCATTCTCCCCTCCCTCCCCCATCTAACAGACTTTGAGTGTAGGTCTGGGTGCTAACCTTTCGGACACGATGATTAACCGAGATTTTATCTATTTATTTGTTTATTTATTTATTCTTTTATATCGAGGATCATGGAATAAGCACTCATGTAAGATTCCGTGCAGGAGACCTATTCAGCACATGTGAAAGATCCCACGGCAACAAGAGTGTTGTCCCTGGCAAAATTCGATAGAAAATTATAACTCTGAGATGGAAATATATATATTATATATAATATAATATAATATATATATATATATATAATATATATATATATATGCAGAAAGGGTGTTTTTTCTATTTAAATGGATGGCGTTGTTCTTGTGGCGACGGGCTCTCCCCGAGGAGAGCAGCCCACAATTTTTCGTGGAGATGTCTAACCGTGACAAAAAACACGAAATATTTGAATCCTGTTCCACTTTTCGTAAGAGTAGGCCATTATGTGCCAGTGAGAACAGATAACAAGATTTACAAAACTGCATACATACAGGGACTGGATGTAAAATAGCACATGAGTGCTTATTGCATTATCCTCGATATACAATAATCTCTCTCTCCTCTCTCTCTCCTCTCCTCTCTCTCTCATCTCTCTCTCCTCTCTCTCTCTCTCTCTCTCTCTCTCTCTCTCTCTCTCTCTCTCTCTCTCTCTCTCTCTCTCTCTCTCTCTCTCTCTCTCTCTCTCTCTCTCTCTCTCTCTCTCTCTCTCTCTCTCTCTCCTCTCTCTCTCTTTCTCTCTATTTCTTTCGCTTCCCCCGTCTCTCTCTCTCTCTTATTCTCTCTGTCCCTCTTTCTCCCTCCAGCCCCCCCTCTTTCTCTCTATTCCTTTGATCTGTATTTGTCTAAAGCAGTTTTCTCTTTTTAAATCCCGTGACTTCTATTGAGAACGAAAAAAAGAGAATGTATATATATATATATATATATATATATATATATATATATATATATATATATATATATATATATAATATATATATATATATATATATATATATGTATATCCCTTTCAGTTTAAAGAAAACACTCTTTTATAATTGATCAAAACACACATGCTTTTAACAATCTTTGAATTTTTTTTTTTTGGTGGGGGTGGGGTGGGGGGTGAGGGGGGTGAGGTGGGGAGGAGGGGGGGGGGGAGACTAGCATTCTTTTCTTAAGATCAATTATTTTTCTTCGCTAAGTCAGAAAGGACTTGACAATGACATTTCACAATCAACTTCCGACTTTAAACGCTTTCAAGAAATGCTTTCAGGGGGTTTCCATTGAAATACTCTGAAAGAAAATAAATTCTCTGATGCTGTGAATGTGACCAGCAGCGAGAAGAACGGATGTTTGGAGTATGGGTTCAAAAGCCCTTCTTTCTTTCTTTTTCTTTCTTCTTTCTTTCTTTCTTTTTCTTTCTTTCTTTCTTTCTTTCTTTTCTTTCTTTTCTTTCTTTCTTTCTTTCTTTCTTTTCTTTCTTCTTTTTTACCATTCCCTTTTCTTTCTACCCCCATCCCCTTTCTTCTCGTCTTTTTGGTTTATTTCCCCAAACAGGGATAAGACAAGCATAAAGGAACGAAAGTTTATCAAGAAATGAAAGAAAGGAAGCCATAAAAATTAACACAAAGGAAAGGAGGGGAAAAAAAAAGAAAAAGAAAAAAAAAAGAAAAAAAAAATCAACACGGCAAACAAACAAACAAAAATGAAAACCAAAAAACAAGCAAGGAAGAAGAAAGAAATAAAAAAAAAGGAAAAGTGAAAGAAACCCCCCCCACTTACTTATATTCAAAAACTCTATATATTATATCATACTATTTAGAATATAGTATTTATTAGCTAGTTTGTAGTTCTAGTAGTATTAGGTATTTTAGTAGTTATTTATAGTCGTTAGTTAGTTTATTGTTATTGTCTGGTTAGTTGTTTATATTGGTTGTCGTTGTAGTTAGTTGTTTGGTTGTTAGTTAGTAGTTGTTGGTTGGTTGTAGTTTTAGTTTGTTGTTGGTTGGTTATTGGTTGGTTAGTTAGTTTTGTTGATTGTATTGGTTGGTTGGTTGGTTAGTGTTGTTAGTTGTTGGGTTGGTTGTTTATTGGTTGTGTTAGTTGGTTAGGTTGTTGGTTGGTTGATTTATTGTTGGTTGGTTGGTTAGTTGTATAGTTGTTATTTGTTTGGTTGTTGTTTATTGGTTGTTAGTTAGTTGGTTGTTTAGTTGGTTGGTTAGTTGTATGTTGGTTTTAGTTAGTTGTTGTTGGTTGATTTATTGGTTGTTGTTGGTTTGGTTGATTTTATTGGTTAGGTTAGTTGTTTGGTTGGTTGGTTGGTTTATTGGTTGGTTAGTTGTTTTGGTTGGTTGGTAATTGGTTACTAGTTAGTTGGTTGATAGTTAGTTGGTTGGTTAGCGTTAGCTGGTAAGTCAGTTTGTAGAGTTGTCTCAGCAGTTATCGGTTAGTTATAGTTAGTTAATTGGTTCAGTTGTTGCTGTTAGTTGGTTGTTAGTTAGTTAGTTTTTGGTTGGTTGGTTAGTTAGTTACTTAGTTGTTGGTTGGTTGGTTAGGTTAGTTTACTTAGTAGTTGGTTGGTTGGTTAGTTAGTTAGTTGTTAGTTGTTGTTGGTTGGTTGTTAGTTAGTTAGTTAGTTGTTGGTTGGTTGGTTGGTAGTTAGTTAGTTGTTGGTGGTTGGTTAGTTAGTAGTTAGTTGTTGGTTGGTTGGTTTTAAGTTAGTTGTTGGTTGGTTGGTTAGTTAGTTACTTAGTTGTTTGGTTGGTTGGTTATTAATTAGTTAGTTGTTGGTTGGTTGAGTTAGTAGTTAAACAGCAAGAAACAGAGTGCCAGCAAACTGTAAGTACAGATATGACTAGCACCATTTCAAGTTTTTTTTCCAGCAAAACAGCGAGTAAGGTAAAGAGAAAGCTTGAATCAACATCATCTAACCGGACACCTGTACCAGCCCAGACCCTGTTTCAAAGTCAGAAAACAAAAAGTCAAGACAACTAGTGACATGGATAAGGAGGAGGACAATATGGCCTTTTGTGATGTCTTAGAAGAAATCAATGCAAACTGGACAAACATGGCTACAGAAGACAGTGTAAATAAAAATGAAAGAAGAAATTGAAAGAGCACTGACAAAGAAAACAATAGAATGGACAAAATAGATGTGCTTTATTTGACTTGTCCAAAGAAAACGACAGTCTGAAAGAAAAAACAACACAGCTTTGCACAGACAATAAGGATCTGCAGAAAAAGATAGAGGCGCAAGTACAAGAAAATAGTCAACTGAGACTGGCCCTGAACCAGCAAGAACAGCACGGAAGAGGGTGGAATGTGAGGGTTGTATGGGGTCAAGGAGGGGCAGGGAGGAAAGGGACAGGAGTCAGTGGGGAGATTGTGTGACGAAGTGCCGGGACATTTTTTCTGACAAAATTGGAGTACAGGTTCGGAGAAGGAAATTGAAATCGCCCACCGCACGGGCAAACGCAACAGCGACAGACCCCGCCCGATTATCGTGCGTTTTTTCTCCAGGCAGGTCAGGACAGCGGTGCTGGCATCCCGAAGAAAACTTAAACAGTCTGGCATCTCGGTGGGGGAAGACCTGACCCAGGCCCAATTACAAACTTCTCAACAGGGCAAACAACATTCGGCCGTTTTGTCTACGTGGTCTTCCGACGGCAAGATCTTAGCAAAACTGAAGACTGGTGAAATTATGAAGTTGGACCTGACCACAAATATAGAGGAGGTCTTCAGAAAGGCCATGGCGGGAGGAAGGAGCGCGAGAACGTTAGACCGACAAAGCAGACCCAAGGAGACTGGTGATGCAGGGACTACGAACAGAGGGAGGGGGGGGGGGGAGGGGGGACAAGGACCAGACAGAAAGCAGGGACCCCTGAGAAAGGAGAAGGGAAGGGGGGGGGGAGGCAAGAAGAAAGAAATAATAAAGAAGGAAAGAAAATACAACAGAGAAGAGAGAGAGAGAGAGAGAGAGAAGAAAAAAAACCCCAAAACCCAAACCCAACCAGCCGAGGCGACGGAACAAACTGAAATTTGTAAACATAGTTACTTTTGTACACATCAGCATTCAGATAACATGCATGAGCGCGACGAATGGAGAGGGTTGGGGGGGGGGGGGGGACACATCTGTCAACATTAATTTGTATAATGGTTCATAGATACGGGGTGGGGGTGGGGGGGGGGGGGGGGGGGGTGGGGGGCTTATTTGCGTGCAAATTAAACATGAAAAGGGAAGTGTAATCTTTAACATTTAGGCGTTTTTTTGTTGGTTTGTTTTTTTGTTTGTTTGTTTGTTTGTTCGTTTGTTGTTGTTGTTGTTGTTTTTTTTCAGTTTTAGCTTTTCATCGGGGGAAGGGCCCATTGCGTGCGTGCGTGCGTGCGTGCGGGTGGTGTGTGGTGTGTGTGGTGTGTGTGTGTGTGTGTGTGTGAGTGTGTGCGTGTGTGCGTGCGTGCATGCGTGCGTGCGTGCGTGCGTGTGTGGTGTGTGTGTGTGTGTGTGTGTGTGTTGGATATGTATTGTGTGGGTAGATGAGTGGGAGTTTTTTTTTTATTATTTTTTTTTTTTTAATTTTATTTTTTTTATTATTATTTATTTTTTTAATTTATTTAATTTATTTATTATTTTTTATTGGTTTTTTGTTGTTGTTTTGTTTTTGTTTGTTTTGTTTTTTAATAGTTCTTTGTGTGTGTAATGTGTGTGTGTGTTTTGTTGTTTGGGTTTCTTTATATTTGTTTTTTCCTGGGGGGGGGGGGGGTGCTTTAGGATAGTTGGGGGGTATTTTTTATTATTTATTTATTTTTTTTTTTATTTTTTTTTCCCCCAGACATTAGTCAATGGGAATTTGGCTTTATTGATAGCTACAAATGCTGTGTTGTGCGCGCTCGCGCCTGCGAACCACTTGTGTGCCCGCTGGCAACGAGCGTGCGCACACGCGCCGGCGCACTCCTTCATAGAGATTGTAAGCATACACCAGGTAAACATACACAGATACTGTAATTTGAAGTCAAAAATGATGAATCCTGTTCAAACAGTACATATGTTTCTTTGTTTGTTTGTTTGTTTTTGTAGGGAGGATAAGCACCATCCATCCAGGTTTTGTTTCATTTGCTGGGTTTTGGTTTCTTGTCTTTAGTTAACCTCTGAATCTATTGTGGGAAGCTGGCATTGGTGGTGATGCCCAAACTGCATGTGATCATCATCATGATACAAGTGACGACAGTGGAGAGCAGAGGAGGGGGGGGAACAAATCTGTCAACATTAATTTGTATAATGGTTTATAGATACAGGGGGGGGGGGGGGGGGGGGCATATTCGTGTGTAATTCAACATGAAAAGGGAAGTGTAATCTTTATCAGTTAAGTTTTTGTTTGTTTTTGTTTTTTTGTGGGTTTGGGGGGGGGGGGCTGCTTTTTTTTTTTTTCCCCCGAGGAAGGCCCATTGCTGTGTGTGTGTGTGTGTGTGTGTGTGTGTGTGTGTGTGTGTGTGTGTGTGTGTGTTGTGTGTGTGTGTGTGTGTGTGTGTGTGGCGCGCGCGGTGTGTGTGTGTGGTGTGCATGGTGTGTGTGCATGAGTGTGTGTGTGTGCGTTGGGTGTGTATGTTTATGGGTAGATGATGGAGTTTTTTGTTGTTGTTTTGTTTGTGTGTTGTTGTTGTTGTTGTTGTTGTTTTTTGTTTTTTTTTGTTTGTTTGTTTGGTTTTTGTGTTGTTGTTGTTGTTGTTGTTGTTTGTTTGTTGTTGTTTGGGTTTCTTTATTATTTGTTTTTGCTTGGGGGGGGGGGGGGGGTAGTGCTTTAAGATAGGTTGGGGGGGATCATTTTGGGGGAGGTCGTTTTTTTTTGTTGTTTTTTTTGTTT
This sequence comes from Stramonita haemastoma, assembly GCA_030674155.1. Classification (NCBI taxonomy): domain Eukaryota; kingdom Metazoa; phylum Mollusca; class Gastropoda; order Neogastropoda; family Muricidae; genus Stramonita; species Stramonita haemastoma. The sequence continues at coordinate 36,700,002 of CM060340.1, forward strand.
TTGTTTTTTTTTTGTTTCCCCCCCCCCCCCCCCCCCCCCCCCCCCCCCCCCGACATTGGTCAATGGGATTTGGCTAATACTGATAGCTACAAATGCTGCGTTGTGCATCATTTTTTTGGAGGATCCCTTTGTATTGGCTTTACATTTTGAATCATGTTTTGGTCTGTTCGAAAGAATGAATGGCATTTTGCGGTGTAGGGAGAGGGGGGGGGTTTCTACAGAGACTCGATGCCCAGTCCTCAAACCGTGAGCTGCCGGGAAAGCCGTCTTCTTGTTCACTGTTCAAAAAAGTGTGATATTGTATTGGATGTTTGGTACTGTACCAGGGTTCATTGGAATATTGCAATGGTGCAATGGTCATGGATTTTTCTTTTCCCTAGTTAATTATTCTGTCATAACAGACCTGGTGTTGCCACTGTTTTGACAGATGGTGTATTTGCTTTTCTGATTTCGAAAGAGGTTGGGTATCTGTGTGTTTCGTTATTGCACCCCCCCTGGGGATGCCGGGGGTTCTTTCAGTAGAATTGCACCCCACCTTCTGGAATTTCTGTGCTAACATTTCCACTTTCTATCATTCTCATTGTTTTTCTGTCTTCCTCTTTGTCTTCCCTGCAATTTTCTCTTGAACTTTTTCTGCCTCCCAGGGATCTCTCCTTTTTTTTTCAAGCAACTCTTCAATTTTCTTCCATTCCGATAAGACACCTGCCTCTTTTGTTTGTTTTGCCTTTGTTTTTTGTTGTATTCTGTTTATGGCAACCAGGTAGTGAGTTTTAAAAAATGGGAGGGTACAGATGTCCATTCCGCAGTAATATTTGCCCAATGTCA
>CM060340.1:36700926-36705926 GCA_030674155.1 Stramonita haemastoma
AATTGATGAACCAGCATAGACACGAAGTGGCGTTAGCCCTGGTCTGATGTAGATGAGGTGAAGTGAAGTGAGGTGCCTGCAACACGTTCACTGCTCATCACCTGACCCCTATGTGTGAGTGAAGACAGTATAGTTCAGGTTTCACGTGCAACATGGAAGGAAACATCTTAAAATGAGGTTGATAGGATAACTTGTTGAGCACAACCAGTGGCCATGGCCAGTGGTTAGGACCTTGGATTTCGGACTGGAAGGTCGCGGGTTCGATTCCCGTAGGAGTCATAGGGATTTTTCGGACCCCGCCGGCTCCTTCCCAGAGTGAGTGTGCCGTGGGCTCAGTGGGGAGACTGGGACCACACAGTCAAACCTCATCCACTTTACGGATGCGAATTTGAGAGTGTTGCTCAAATGACCTGACCAACACTGCAGATGTCTGTATCTCTCGGGCCTGGTTGTCGCTGGGATATATTATGACAGTAAGCGTAGAGTACAACCCTGTCAAGTAGTCTCAAAGCGGATGCACTTCCACAGCAGCATCATTACATCATCCTCATTACCATTGATTATCATGCAATAATAAAAAATTGTCTCTGATTCGATGGCCCCGATTGCTTTGGTCTCATGGTCACATCAGAATGGGTTTGCCCATACACTTCCGTGCCTGTGGTAAGTTTGTGTCAAAGCCTTTGGGGTTGGAGGTTTGCTGGGAGGTTGTTGGAGGGACGTTGTGGTGGTCACCACCTCAGGTGGATGACTCACTCAGTCTGGCTCCGCGACTGAGCCAATACTGTCGTTAGTTGGGGGCTTAGTAGGTGGTGTCCTGCGTATGTTAGCTCAAGACAGGCACCACTGAACACCACCAAAGTAACCCAGCTGAAGTGCAGGGCCCCTCTGGCTGGTGGCCCCATAGCTGCCTAATTAACGGGCTCCCTGTGGACTTCGGACCCTGAGGATAAGACATAGCGAACCTGGGGATTGGCTGTTGCGGGGAGATTTGAAATGAGTAGCGTGGGAACAGCAGGACAGGGACATAACAGATGAGGAGACAGCAAAAAAAAAACACCCAAACTTGTTGAGCACTATACTTAAAGAGTTCACTGCCGTTTCTCCCTTTCTTGTCGTGTGTTTTTGTTGTGTTTTTTTCTTTATTTTGTCTTTGATTTAAAGGATAATGGAATAAATCACTGGTATGAGTCCCATTCTACTTTCTTGTCGCAACATCAGAGCCACAAAGAAGGCAGTCTGGCTCGAATATAGCAAGTCTGTCGAATGTGGGTACAGAGTACGTAACAGTATTATACACAATTACACATAGTAATAATGATTACATGCAAAATGATGTACCACAGCAAAATGTATGGCAGCTGCAATATGCACATGCACAAGAAAAACGCACATACAATAACCAGTGCTTGCATACACATCCCCCAAGAAATAAGGCACATTTCGAGAAGATGTAACAAAGGGCCAGTTTGATTCCGGTCCTACCCTGACTTTTGCACAGTAACAGAGCCCAGGCCACCTGAGAGTGCTCTGCTGTATGCTTACACACTTAAGTAGCATCTTTGATATAGGTAACATCACAGCCCCAAACAGGCCAGCCTGGCTTGAATATAACAAGTCTATGGGAACGAAATTGGTACGCGATAATACGTAGTAGTATAGATAATAATAATAATGATGATAATATGATGCACCACAGCAAAGTGCAGCGCTGCCACCAGATGCAAACATTAAAAAAAGACGAGCACACAAACACCAGCATGTCCTGGTGTGGGCACGCCCATACACACGCCCAAAGAATAAGGCGCATTTGGAGATGATGTGACAAAGGGACGGTTTGAGACCCTTCCTGCCCTGACTTCTGCACAGTTATAGAGCCCATGGCACTAAGAGAGTGCTCTAATGTATTCATACACACTTCACTGACCGCTTTGATACGGGCGACACCACAGCCCCAGAGAGGGTTACCTGGCTTGAAAATAGCAAGTTTGTTAGAACAAAAGCTGGTACAGTGTACGCAATGATGCTAGAAGTATACATCATAATAATGAATATATACGATACGAAGCACCACAGCAAAGTGCAGGGCCCTTGCAACATGCACATACACAAAAGTAGCCTACGGACACATAATCAGGAGTGTGCGCACGGATACTACGCCCATACCCCCCCCCCCCTCTCTCTCTCTCTCTCTAAGAATAAAGCCTTTTGGCTGGGTTGAGTCCTGTCATATCCTAACTTTTGCACTGTAACAGAGCCTACGGCACCAGGAGAGTACTCTAAATTTATGCATTATATAATCATACACTTGACTAGCATCTTTGATATGCGTGGCTCCGGTCTTGTGGTGAGACCATAGCCCCAAAGAGCCATTCAGCCTGGCTTGAATATAGGCTACGCTGTGTGTGTGTGCGTGCGTGCGTGCGTGCGTGCGCGCGTGCGTGTGGTGTGTGTGTGTGTGTGTGTGTGTGTGTGTGTGTGTGTGTGTGTGTGTGTGTGTGTGTGTGTGTGTGTATTCATATTCAAATCTGTGGGTCTGATTTTCAGGTCGGTCAGTGCTAGAGTGAAAGATATGAGCACAGTGTAATTCATTTTTAAACCGAGATCCTCCTCCTCTTCCTCCTCCTCCTCCTCCTCCTCATCATCATCATCATCATCATCATTGTTTGATAGTGTTGGTGTTAAAGTTGTTGTTACTATTATTGCTATTGTTGATGGTGCTGCTTCTGTTGTTCTTGTTGCCTGTAGAGTTTCTTAATCAAAAATCAATTCCAAAAAAGGTAAAAGCCAAGGGTTAAAGGTCAATCACAAAGAAGGTCATCAACAGAGGAGGGTAGAGTGATGTCCCCTGGTTATCTTCAATGTTGAAAAGCAACGTTTGTTGTTCGTTTCGTCGGAAAATGGCGGAAAACATGGAAGAAGAAAACCCCAGCGTGTTGTCCAAAGAGGAAAGCGATGAGGAGGAAGAAATGGAAGATGGCTCGGACGATTCAGATTCAGATGACAACACTGCACAAGATGAAGTGCGCATCAGGGAACTCGAAAAAGAGGTGGGTTTTAATGTATGTTAACAAGAAGGCAGAGAATTGTGACGATCTGTCGTCTGCTGCTGCTTCTCGATCGTAGAACTTTCTGTTACCATAATTTCAAGATCTATAGGCCTAATGTTGACTGTCTGTCACGAGTCTGCCGGGGCTTTTCAGCACTCAACACTAGTATGGATTGTAACGGGCTGAAGTGTTAGCCCACTATTTTACAGGATGTATTCGATTGCCCATGAAACGATCAAATCTGCCTCCAGCACTGCATGCTGGTTCCAGACTTTTTAGTCTGTAGGGCTGCTCTCCCCGGGCAGAGCGTGTTGCCACTAGTGCTGCACCAACCTTTTTTTTTTTTTTTTTCTCTTTTTCCTGTCTGCAGCTGTATTTGTTTCGATCAGAGTGGCTTTTTTCTACAGAATTTTGCCAGAGACAACCCTTTTGTTGCCATAGGTTCTTTTACATGTGCTAAATAATGATGGGTAACACACAGAACCTTGGTTTATCATTTCATCTGAAAGACTAGCACCCAGACCACCACTCATGGTCCAATGGATGGGGGGAGGACAAGTTTTGGGCCCAAACAGGATTTGAACCTCTGCACACTCTGACCCAGACTTTTCGCTTTTTAGGCAGGCGTGTTAGTAACCACTAGACCACCGATCCACCTGATCATGGTTTGGTAAGATGAGGTGTGATGTGTGTGTGTGTATGTTTGTGTGTGTGTGTCTGTATGTTTGTGTGTGTTTGTGTTTGTGTGTGTGTGTGTGTGTGTGTGTGCAGATCTCCAAGAACCCCTACCTGTATCAGAGCCACGTGGAGCTGATCCAGAAGCTGAGGGCAGTGGGGGACCTGGACAGACTGCGGGACGCCAGACAGGCCATGCACAAGAGTTTCCCTCTCAGCGAAGGTACACAACACATGATAAGGGGGACGGGATAGCCTAGTGGTCAGAACATTGCGCTCGCAATTTGATGACCTGGGTTCAGTTCCCGTTCGAGGGCATTTTTCCTCCGGAGTTAATATCAGTGCTGACTCCACTCTCCCCAAATGTCTTTCGGATGAGACTGTAAATTGACGTCCTGTGTGCGAACACACTCAGAACATCTTGCACACATGTTAAATCCTGTTCAGCTTTTTGAAAGAGTAGGCCATTGTGTGCTGGTGGGAACAGATAAGATTTACAAAACTGCATACACATGGGGACTGGATGTAATAAAGCCCATGAGTGCTTATCCCATTATCCTCGATATAAAAGAATAAATATAATAATAATGATAAATAATAATAATAATGATAATACATGTCATAGATCTGACCTTTCCCCAACTGGGGATACTCTTTTGTGTGATTGTCATCATCACATTTTTTCAACATCGATACAACAAAAGCGTTGTTTATCATCATTGATTCATCATTATTGGTATTGTTATCAATCATCATCATCATGATCATGTTATTTTTTCATAATGATTTTGATTATCATCATCATGACTATCACCATATCAGCATCATCAAGAAGATTACTATGATAATGATGTTGATGATGATGGATGATTACTTTGTTTCACTTGTCATTTTGGAGAGTTTGGGTGATTTTTTTTTTTTTTTTTGGGGGGGGGGGGGGGGGTGACATCTCTGTAATTAAATATAAATTTTTGTCATCTCTCTCCTTTGCATTCTGTGTTACTGTTAGTCCCCTTAGTTTAGTGAAGTAGTCTGATGCTTACAGATTACCAGACTCATTTTATTTTTCGTTGTTGTCCTTGCAGTTGTTCGTGTTGTTTTAAGTTATAATCATTTTATTTTTTTTCCATCATCGATGTATTGTTAATGTAAACACTTTTATGGCTCATCTGCTCAGCTGAGCCATAATTAACAGCAAAAACAACTACAAATGAATCAGAAATAAACAAATCAATTAAATATGCTGTACTGTCTTTTTTCAGAAATCTGGTCACA
>CM060340.1:36710926-36725095 GCA_030674155.1 Stramonita haemastoma
GCCACACCTGGCATTCATTCATTCATTCATTCATTCATTCATTCATTTATTCATTCATTAATTCATTCATTCTCTCTCTTTTCATTCATTCATTCATTCATTCTCTCATTCATTCATTCTCTTTTTGCTCATTCATTTTTACCTTCCCTCTTTCCTTCCCTCTTTCCTTCTTTTCCCAGCACTCTACCACCTGTGTAAGCAGTGTCTCCATGTTTCAGGGTGGAGAGTGAAGCGCCACACCTGGCATTCGTTCTCTCATTCATTTATTCATTCTCTCATTCATTCATTCTCTCTCACTTTTTGCTCATTCATTTCTGCCTTCCCTCTTTCCTTCCTTCTCTTCCCAGTACTCTGCTACCTGTATAAGCAGTGTCTCCTGGTTTCAGGTGGAGAGTGAAGCTCCACACCTGGCATTCTCTCATTCATTCATTCATTCATTCATTCATTCATTCATTCATTCATTCATTCATTCATTCATTCATTCATTCATTCATTCATTCATTCATTCTCTCTCTTTTCGCTCATTTATTTCTGCCTTCCCTCTTTCCTTCCCTCTTTTCCCAGACCTCTTCTACCTGTGTAATCAGTGTCTCCTGGTTTCAGGTGGAAAGTGAAGCGCCACACCTGGCATTCATTCATTCATTCATTCATTCATTCATTCATTCATTCTCTCATTCTCTCATTCATTCATTCATTCATTCATTCATTCATTCATTCATTCATTCATTCATTCTCTCTCTTTTCGCTCATTTATTTCTGCCTTCCCTCTTTCCTTCCCTCTTTTCCCAGACCTCTTCTACCTGTGTAATCAGTATCTCCTGGTTTCAGGTGGAAAGTGAAGCGCCACACCTGGCATTCATTCATTCATTCATTCATTCATTCATTCATTCATTCTCTCATTCTCTCATTCATTCATTCATTCATTCTCTCATTCTCTCATTCATTCTCTCATTCTCTCATTCTCTCATTCATTCTCTCTCTCTCTTTGCTCATTCATTTCTGCCTGCCTTCTTTTTTTCCCTCTTTCCTTCTCTTCCCAGACCTCTTCTACCTGTATAAGCAGTGTCTCCTGGTTTCAGGTGGAGAGTGAAGCGCCACACCTGGCATTCATTCATTCATTCATTCATTCATTCATTCATTCATTCATTCATTCATTCATTCATTCATTCATTCATTCATTCATTCATTCATTTTCTCTCTCTCTCTCTTTGCTCATTCATTTCTGCCTTCCTCCTCTCCTTCCCTCTTTCCTTCCTTCTCTTCCCAGACCTCTTCTACCTGTGTAAGCAGTGTCTCCTTGTTTCAGGTGGAAAGTGAAGCGCCACACCTGGCATTCATTCATTCATTCTCTCTTTTTGCTCATTCATTTCTGCCTTCCCTCTCTCCTTCCCTCTTCCCAGACCTCTGCCACCTGTGTAATCAGTGTCTCCTGGTTTCAGGTGGAGAGTGAAGCGCCACACCTGGCTGCCTACCTGAAGTACCTGGAGTTTGAGATCTCAGATGGAGACCCTGCCCGCATCCAGTGTCTCTTTGAACGCGCCATCCTGGAGAACTGTCTGGTGCCAGACCTCTGGATACAGTACACCAAATACCTGGTCAGTTGGGGAGGAGGGGAATGGGGGGGGAAGAGGTGAGGGGGTGGGGGGGTATGGTGGTTGTCCTCCTGCCTTCTATGGTGAAATTTGCTCCGTGTTAGGAAAATGTTAATGTTTAAGATAATTGTTAAAAGATGTTCCGCTAGTGGTTGTCCTTCCTTCTATGGTGAAATTTGCTCTGTGTTAGGAAAATGTTAATGTTTAAGATAATTGTTAAAAGATGTTCCGCTTTTCGTAAGAGTAGGCCATCGTGTGTGCCGGTGGGAATAGACGACATTTACAGAACTGCATACACACAGGGACTGGATGTAAAAAAATCGCGCAAGTGCTTATCCCATTATCCTTGATATAAAAAGAATAAAATAAAAATATAAATAAAAATGATAGGTAAGTCAATCCTTGTTAAGTATGTGTATGTGTGTGTGTTTGCATTTGTCAACAATGATAAAAAAATATTTATCTTGGGGAAGTATTTTGGTGTAATAGTTTGCTGACGTAACAGGATCGGACAACCTGTCAAAGGTCATTTTGCAAGGCACTGTCCAGGGAGGCCAGACTCCTGTGTAGTTCTGGGTCCCTGCTTTTTAACCCTTTTACTGCTATCATATGTTGCTCAGGCACAACATGCTGGACGAAACAGAGAGAGTGTTGAATTATCTCAAACAGCGATTGTCAATTGAGCATTGCTGGCAACGTTTTTTATGATGAACGCTGTCCGTCAACAGCGCAGTGAAGAGGTTAATGTGGTAGAAAAGGAATAATTTTCGCCCCTTGGTGAACAAATTTTAAGTTGAAAGTCTCTGTCCATAGACTTCATCTTTTTGTTTGTTCTGGTTTTCTTTTCCTTTTGTGTTCCTTTTAGTTCACAGTATTGTTTAAAAAAAATTAAAAAAACAAAAACAACAAAAAGCAAAAACAAAACAAAACAAACAAAAAATTAAATTAAAAAAAAATGTTTACAGTATTGTTGTTCAGTATTTCAGACTACCCGAAATTGGAAGAAAAAAAAGAAGATGGGAAAAACATGTAAGAAATCAGAAAAGTAAAGTGTACAGCAGACGTGTATATATATCACACGCATTGTTTTTTTGTCCCCCAGGATGAAAAGTTGAAGATCAGCAGCATCTCCAAGTGTACAGCAGACATGTATATATATCACACGCTGTTTTTTTGTCCCCCAGGATGAAAAGCTGAAGATGAGCAGTATCTCCAAGTGAACAGCAGACGTGTATATATATCACATGCTTTGTTTTTTGCCCAGGGTGAAAAGTTGAAGATCAGCAGTACAACAGACATGTATATCACATACTTTGTTTTTTGCAGTATCTCGAAGTGTATATCACATGCTTTGTTTTTTGCCCAGGATGCAAACGTGTGTATATATATCACACGCTTTGTTTTTTCTCCAGGATGAAAAGCTGAAGATCAGCAGCATCTCCATGGTGGTGTACGAGCGAGCGTTGCGGAACTGCCCCTGGAGTGGGACGTTGTGGAGAAACTACATCCTGACCCTGGAGCGTAGTGCACAACCTTTTGACGTCGTGAAAGGTGGGGGGGGGAGGTGTGTGTGTGTGTGTGTGTGTGTGTGAGTGTGTGTGTGTGTGTGTGCATGCGTGCGTGCGTGTGTGTTTATTTATTTATTTTTATTATTTATTCTTTTATATCAAGGATTTGGAGACAGGATAGCTCAGTGGTCGGAGCGCTCGCTTTCCTCTAGCCAATGTTAAGCAGCATCGAGCGCGGTTACCAATGGGATGGGTGACCATTTGCGTGCCTTGGCTTCAGTACAGTTTCCCCAGTTCACCCAGCTGTAAATGGGTACCTGCCCTCTTTAGGGTCAGGGAAGGTAAAGCAGTGAGGGAGAAGAGATGGGCGCCTCCCTCAATATGCTGGCCCCTAGAGAAGCTGAGGTCTCTGATGCCTCGCTCCCCTACAACCACAAAGGTTATTGGACACCTTTACCTTTTACTTTTACCTTACCCTTAGCTCTCCAGTAGCATGAGAAACAAGCAGACAAGATGACAGTCTAATTCTTTGACCTGAAGTACTCTTTTGAAGGTTCAAATCTTCCTGGTTGATACTAAGGTGGGATTTTAATGTGTAGAGACAGAGGTGGGGGGGGGTGTGGGGGGAGGGGTGGGGGAGGAAGAGATCTAGGCATGGCTTTTTGTGTGTGCTTTTTGCAACCAAGAGCCACATGAAGCTTCCACTCCCAATGACTCAATTGCAAATGGAGTGTATTAAACAAAAGAGGTAGCTTATTTTATTTATTTATTCTTTTATATCGAGGATAATGGGATAAGCACTCGTGTGCTTTTTTACATCCAGTCCCGGTGTGTATGCAGTTTTGTTAATGTCATCTGTTCCCACCGGCACACGATAGCCTACCCTTACGAAAAGCGAAACAGGATTTAACGTTGTGCGCAAGATGCTCTGCGTGCATTCACACATGGGGCCTCAGTTTATAGTCTCATCCAAAGGACTTAGGAGGAGAGTGAAGTCCGCTTACTCCAGAGGTGTTAGTTTCAATAACAAATTCTGTTTTGATAGATGGCATATTTTTTTAGAAGCTATTTTCGTTGTGTTTAATTTTTTTTGGGAAGACATTTTCGTCTTTTTATGTAAATTTTAGAGACAGTTTTCTTTTTGTGTAATTTTAGATGGTTTTTCATCTTTTTGAGATATGTGGTGATATGCATGTTACCAGGCGTCATGGATAAAGCCCTGTCCGCGGGATTCACAGACTCCTCAGACTACCTTCAGGTGTGGACTGTCTATGTTGACTACCTCAGGCGGCGCATCGACTGGAACAAAGGTATGGCACCTGTCTTGTGTGCAGACCTTCTTTTTCATCTCTCCTCAAAAGTCCTTCTGTTAAGACTATAAACCGAGGCCTTATGTGCAAATGCATGCAGAACATCTTTGGCACATGTAAAATCCTGTTCCGCTTTTTTTACAAGTAGGCCATTGTATGCGGTGGGAATAGATGACAAGATTGACTAAACTGCATTCACACGGGGACTGGATGTAAAGAAGCGCATGAGTGCTTATTCCATTATCCTTGATATAAAAGAATAAACAAAACAAGCAAAAACAAATTATGTGCAATACTCTTGTCTCTTTTTGGTGTGTGTGTGTAGGTGTGTTCCTGTTTTGAGTGCAAAGATTGTGTTTGCCTATGATACCGTATGTGGGTGTGATTCTTGTTGATGTGAGGGTGTAAACATGTTTGTATTTTGCTCTGCAGAGTTTGTCCCTTTGTGATGTGTTGCTGTGTGCGTTTTCAGCACAGCATAGTTCTGTTCCATCATCGTGTGTGAGAAGTTTTTGTGCTTTTCTCTTCTTCTACTAGACCTCAATGGTTCACCAATGGTGAGATTTTGCAAATTCAACCATTTGTCCATCATTAAGGTATCCACATTCCAGCTGAGGGGATGATGTCTAAACACAACACAGGGATGATGTCTAAGCTTGACTCCTGTGTGCCCGTGTTTTTTGTTTTTTTAATTTTGTCATCCATTCTGACTGGTGTGCAATGGCCTGCTCTTCCGAAAGGTGGAAAGAAGCATGTATATGAAGATGTTCAGTACATGTTCATACACGAGTTCTCGGTTTATAGTCTCATACAAAGGACTTTCTGGGGAGTGGAGTCGGTACTGATGTTAACTCCAGGGGAAAAGTTCCCTTGAGTGGTCATCTCAGTTGCGGTTACAACTGGTGCCGCCAGATTGCCAGCTCAATGCTCCAGGCACTAGGCTATACAAGTGTATTTATAAGTGTTCGTTTTTCTTTTACAGTAAGATAGCATTTCTTCGTGATAATGATACAAGTGTTTTTTTCTTTTTTCGTTTTTAAAAAATGTGTGATGCTGGTGGTGTCACACAAACCAGACATCGGCAGGATTGAATAGGCACCAGTGTATAACTGTGCAGTTCTATCCCTTTAGGGTGTTTGAGTGTATGCATGATTACAATTTAACGACCTGGAATCGAATCCCATTTGAGGGGATTTTTCCCCTGGAGTTAACATTAGTGGTGAGTCCACTCTCCCCAAAAGTCCTTCGGATGAGACTGTAAACCGAGGCTCCTCGTGCAAATGCATGCAGAACATCTTGCGCATGTCTTAAAACCTGTTCTACTTTTCATAAGAGTAGGCTATTGTGTGCCAATGGGAACAGATGACAAGATTCACAAAACTGCATACACACGGGGACTGGATGTAAAAAAAGTACATGAATGCTTATTCCATTATCCTCAAAATAAATAGATACAACAAATTTTTAAAAAAATAAACACTTTGTTGTGTATCTTTCTGTCCTATTCAGATAATAAACGATTTGTTCTGTACCTTTCTGTCCCTTTTAGAGCATGAGGAAGCACTGGAAACATTCAGACTCACCGTCGAAAGAGCCGCAGATCATCTGTTTGAAAGTGAGTCAAGTTGCCTCTTTTCTGGTCATTTATTATTGATGTTACATGTCATTCTCGTATCTTCAATCTTTGTTTCAAAACGTGTGTATAGATTTTTTTAATTTGCTAGTTTACGAGTTGCATTGTTCTTCTATCCACGCTTCTTTGGCTTCTCTCATCTTTTTCCTCACTTCTCTGTGGCTATCCATGTACTTGTTGTTGGCTTCTTGACTTGTGAACTTTTGCTTCATAAGTTCTCTTCTTTTGTCGCAGAGGTCAAGAACCTCATTTGTCACCCAGGGTTGTTTCTTTGTTCTGCTTCTGCCTAATGTTTCTTCTGCTGCTGTCGTTAGCACTTCTTTGATGTTGTTGGCTAATGTGTTCACATCATTGTCAATGGCTGTGAGTGCGGCAAACTTTCCTCCAATGTTGGCTTGGAAGATCTCAACCACTGTTGGGTCTTTGAGTTTTTCCAGGTCGAATCTTATGCGTGGGCTTTTTGGCTGTTGTTTTGCTTTCAGTTTCAGCCTGATGGTGGTAAGTACAAGGTCGTGGTCACTGCCAATGTCAGCTCCTGGGAATGTTCTTGTATTTGCCTTGTTTATGCTGGATTTGAATCTTTGGGGTGACAGAATGTAGTCAATTTGATTATGAATCAGACCATTTGGTGAGTGCCAGGTTGATGTTCTAGATGGCTTGTGAGGGTGGAGTGTGTTAGCCAGAGTTAGTTTGTGCTTCTTTGCGAATTCCAGCAGCCGCTGTCCTCTGTCATTTGTTTCTCCCAGTCCAAAGCGTCCTGTGGTTCCTGCCCAGGTGTCATAGGCATCAGGTCCCACCTTAGCATTCCAATCGCCTTCCACAATAAGGATGTCTTTTTTGGGCGTTTTGGAGATGACGTTTTCAAGTTCTTCATAGAATTCTTCTATCTGGTCATCATCGTAGTCAGATGTTGGAGCATACACTTGGATGATGGTGAGATTCTGGGGTTTTGCAGAGACTCTGATTGAGATGAGTCTGCTGGATATTGGTGTGCAGTTGATGATGCTTGACACAATCTCTTTCCTGACAATGAAGCCTACTCCGTGTTGGTGTAGTTTCTCATCTCCACTGTACCATATTTTGTGGCCGTCTTGCGTGGTTGTTTCTCCGAAGCCAGTCCATCTGACTTCCGCAAGCCCTAGGATGTCCCATTTATACCTCTGTAATTCATGTGTGAGTTCCTGTACTCTTCCTGTTTGGTACAGAGTTCTAACATTCCATGTACCAATGGTTACCCCTTTAGCTGGAAGCTTTAGGGTTAGTTCTGCTCCAGTGGCACACTTGTCACTCCCACCCTGGAGGCTTGCAGTGGGTAGCGCGGTCGTTGTTGATCCGGGCCTCGACCGATCCGGCATGTGTTTCTGTTTTGCTTTTCTCATCATGTCCTTGCAGTGGGCTTGAGGAGGCTTGGTGGCGCCCATCTCCTCTCCAAGACTCTTACTGGTGATTAAGAATGCACCAGCCCCTCACAACGTTTCGCCCGCCAGTAGAAGCGGTTACCGGGGTGTGGGTGGGTTATGCAACAACATCGAAGATGGAATGGCCAAGGGAAACAGCAATACAGCTTACAACACTCTGAAAGCACTAACGAAAACCACACAGCCTAAAGCCTCTGTTATTGAAGACAAAGAAGGAAATCTTTTAACGGAAAACAATGCCATCCTCCAGCGCTGGACAGAATACTGTGAGGGATTGTATAACTACCCACTACGCCCAGATACCAACATAGTTTCCAACAAACCCCCTGAACACCAAGATAAAGACCCACCAATACTAAGGTGTGAAGTAGACACAGCTATTAAACAATTGAAGAAGGGGAAGTCCCCTGGAATCGATAACATCCCAGCTGAACTCATAAAAAATGGAGGGAATGAAACAGCAAGGCGATTCACAGATCTTTGTCAGAAGATCCACGACACCAAAGAATGGCCAAAAGAATGGACACAGTCTCTTGTAATACCCCTGCCAAAGAAAGGAAACCTCAAGCAATGCCAGAACTACAGAACCATCAGTCTCATAAGCCATCCTAGCAAGATCATGCTGCAGGTAGTCCTCAACAGACTGAAAAACCAAGCAGAAAAACTCCTGGCAGAAGAACAAGCGGGCTTTAGACCAAAACGCAGCACAATGGAACAAATTTTCAACCTGAGAATTCTGATAGAGAAGCATCTCCAACACCAAAAAGACTTGTACCACAATTTTATAGACTTCAAAAAGGCCTTTGACAGGGTATGGCATGACGGCCTCTGGCAAGTACTCAGGCACTTCAACATTGACAACTGCCTAATTGAAGTCATCAAGGCTCTGTACGAGAATGCAAGAAGTGCAGTTTTCATGAACAACCACGTGGGCGAGTTCTTCAAGACCACGGTTGGAGTCCGCCAGGGCTGCCTTCTCTCACCTGTACTCTTCAACCTCTTCCTCGAAAACATCATGACAGAGACACTGCAAAACCACCACACTTCCATCTCCATTGGTGGAAGACCCCTTTGCAACCTCAGATTTGCAGATGACATTGACCTCATGGGCAGCAGCAAACAAGAACTGCAAATCCTCACAGACAGTCTAACAGACCGAGCGAGCGCATACGGCATGGAGGTCAGTACAGAGAAATCGAAGATCATGGTCAACAGCGCGAGTAATGACAGCACGGAAATAAAGATGAATGGAGAAATATTGGAAGAGGTGAGCCAATTCAAATACTTAGGCTCCATCCTAACAAAAGATGGCACATCAAACAATGAGGTGAAAGCTCGCATTGCAACAGCAACATCTGCTCTAGTCAGACTCCAGAGGATCATCAGAAGCAACAACATCAGCTTCTGCACCAAATACCACCTCTACAAATCCCTCGTAATATCTATCCTCCTATATGGCTGTGAATCATGGACTCTGACAGCAGAGTTAGAGAGAAGAATCCAAGCATTCGAGAACAAGTGCCACAGAAGACTCCTCAAAATATCATACAAAGAACACAAGACCAATAACTATGTGAAAGAGGAAATCAAAAAGCGTGTGGGCCCCCAAGAGCCTTTGCTCTCCACCATAAAGAGGAGAAAGCTGATGTGGTTTGGTCACACCACAAGACACAACACCCTAGCAAAAACCATCTTGCAAGGAACAGTCGAGGGCAAAAGAAGAAGAGGCCGCCAAAAGAAATCATGGGTTGACAACATCAAAGACTGGACTGCCCAACCCCTGCAATGCCTCCTACTAGCCACACAGGATCGTGAAGCATGGAAAAAGATCTCCGTTGCGTCTTCTCTCATGTCCCCCCTACGTCCTTTGGGACATGGGACTGAGTGAGTGAGTGAGTGAGTTTACGAGTACTTTGTTGGATTCGATTTTGCTACTAAGACTGTTACTAAATTGGGTTTTTTTTGTTGTTGTTTGGTTTGGGTTTTTTTAATTTCTTTTTTTCTGAGATCACAAAATCGAAGAATACAAAAGCAACAATAGTAAATGAATTACTAAATTGATATTTTCATACAGTTGGACACCAAATTCGAGCAATGTTATTGTTGTCAGTGTAGAATTCAATGCAGGCTTTAATTTCCCGCTTGGGGTTTAAAGTCTTATTCCCATACAGAGTTATCCTTCACTACAGCTTCAGTTTGTTGAAGAGTTTGGCCTACATGAGCTGATGTTGGCAGGTTTTTGAAATGTTAATTCCTCTCATGCTCAACAACAGCTTTGCAATGAAACTTTGACCCCCAAAAATGAATGAAAATGCGTGTGTCAGTCGCTACATGCAGTATTAGACGCGGCAACCTGAATTTCACATGAAGAAATTTGCCAGGACTGAAAGTGGTGTTCAAACGGATTCAGCTCTATTCAGTCTGAGTGTTCGACGAAGAAGAAAGATGATGAAGTGCAGTTTAGTTCAGTTCAGTTCAGTTCTGTTCAGTACAGTTCTGTTCTGTTCAGTACAGTTCTGTTCAGTTCAGTATAGTTTAGTTCAGTACAGTATAGTTCAGTACAGTTCAGCTCAGTATAGTTCAGTACAGTTCAGCTCAGTATAGTTCAGTTCAGCACAGTGCAGTTCAGCTCAGTACAGTTCAGTACAGTGCAGTGCAGTTCAGCTCAGTTCAGTACAGTTCAATACACTTCGGTACAGTTCAGCTCAGTCCATTACAGTTCAATACAGTTCAGTATAGTTCAGTCCACTTCAGTACAGTTCAATACAGTTCAGTACAGTACAGTTCAGTAAAAAAAAAATAATAATAATAAAAAATAAAAAATAAAAATAAAATAATAAAAATAAAATAAAATAATAATAATAAAATAAAAAAAGAAAAAAACCAGTTCAATTCAGCTCAGTACAGTTCAGCTGACCCCCCCCCCTCCCCACCCACCCCACCCCCACCCCCTACCCACCCCCAACCCCCACCCCAACCCCCACCCACCCCCTACCCACCCCAACCCCCACCCCCCCTTGTGTGGACAGACTTTGGCCTGGAGGGTGACCCGGAGGCCAGCCTACGTCAGCACTGGGCAAAGATCGAGGCGCGGCACTGCAGCAACATGGCGCGGGCCCGGGAACTGTGGAACCAGGTGATGCAGGAGGGCTACGGCAGCCAGGCCGCCATGTGGCTCAGTTACTACCACCTGGAAAGGTGAGGGTGACTGGTGGTGATTTCTGTTTGTGTGTTTTGTTTGTTGTTACATTTCTAGAGATTTGTTATTGGGTGGCTCAGCTACTACCACCTGGAAAGGTGAGGGTTAACGCTGATGATGGTGTTTTTTTTACAAGGTGTTATAAGGTGGCTCAGCTTCTTCCACCTGGAAAGGTGAGGGTTGCTGGTGATTGTGTTTATAAGGTGTTACAAAGTGGCTCAGCTTCTTCCACCTGGAAAGGTGAGTACTGCTGGTGATGATTTCTGTTTTTGTGTTTTGTTTGTTACTAAATTCCATGTATTATTATTATTATTATTATTATTATTATTATGTGGTGTTGATGTGTGCAGGACGTTTGGTGATGTCAAACACTGTCGGCGCATTCTACAACGAGCGCTGAACTCGGTCACAGACTGGTTGGAGTGCATCACTCAGGCCTACATCGATTTTGAGCGGGAAGAAGGTGATTTTTTCTTTTTTGTATAATTCTTAATCTTGTTTTTATTGGTCCCTACAAAAATCTTCTATCAGTCATAAAGAAACGTAAACTTAAATGGTACGGGCATGTCACAAGATCAAAAGGTCTTGCAAAAACAATACTGCAAGGCACTGTCCAGGGAGAAAAGAAAAAGAGGCAGACCAAGGAAGAGTTGGGAGGACAACATCAGCGAATGGACAGGCCTAGAACTAAACAGAATTTTGAGAAAGCCAGAAGAGAGAGAGGAATGGAGGGAACTGGTTGTCAAGTCTTCAAGGGTGCCCCCACAGTCGCCAGACTAAGGGATAGGTAGATAAATAGACAGGCAGGCAGGCAGAATCTTATTTTGTTTGTTTGAAAGTGAGTGGAAATGTCTGTTCCTTACTTTAGAAAGCGGGTGAGAGTTGATGGATACAGAAAAGTAGCCATGACGATTGGGGAGAGTGGGGAAGTGGGGTTGCAGTTACGTGATGTACACGCCTTGAAAGTCTCAAGTTTGCATGCTTACTCACACACTCTCTCTGCCTGTCTTTTTGTCTGGTAGATTGGCTACCTCTCGGTCTCGGTCTCTGTCTCTGTCCGTCTGTCTGTTTGTGTCTGTCTGTCTGTCTGTCTGTCTGTCTGTCTGTCTGTCTCTTCTCTCTCTCTCTCTCTCTCTCTCTCTCTCTCTCTCTCTCTCTCTCTCTCTCTCTCTCTCTCTCTCTACTCTCTCTCTCTCTCTCTCTCTCTCTCTCTCTCTCTCTCTCTCTCTCTCTCTCTCTCTCTCTCTCTCTCTCTCTCTCTCTCTCCTCTCTCACTCTCTCTCTCACTCTCTGTCTCTGATAGCCTAGTGGTTAGAACATTGCACTGGCAATTTGACGACCCGGGTTCAAGTCCGGATGTAAAAAAGCACAAGAGTGCTTATCCCATTATCTTCGATATAAAAGAATAAACCAAATCAAATCAATCTCTCTCTCTCTCTCCTTCCCTCCTACCCTCCTTCCCTCCCTCTCTCCCTCCCTGTGCATGTCCATTCTTTTCCATTTATATATCTCTCTCTCTCCTCTGTGTGTGTGTGTGTGTGTGTGTGTGTGGTGCGTGTGTGTGTGCGTGTGCGTGTGCGTGTGTGTGTGTGTGTGTGTGTGTGTGTGTGTGTGTGTGTGTTTACATAGAACTGTGAACTACTTTTCCTCTGCTTGATTCTGGAGTGAAAGATTTGTTGTGGGGTTTTTTCAGGTACATTAGAAGATTACGAAGTGGCGTATGCAAAATGTGAGGCACAGCTCACGAGAGTGAATGAGAGAAAGGCAAAGGTAAGATTTTATTCGAGTTGGTTTTTTTTTGTGTTTTTTTTTACATTTTATTCGAGTTGAGTCAAGTCAAATGCTGTAATCCTACACGAAGTCTTGAGTCTATTTTGACTTCTTTTTTTTTAATAAATTTTCTGATATGGGGATTGTAAGTTTAGTGAGATTATCGTATTATATATTTGTTATGACTGTGATAGTTTACATTTGAGATGGTTTCCAGTTTGACAGAGTTGTTGTTGTTCCCCAGCCTAACACTCTGGGGGCAGAAGGTGCCCTCTGACTCACCAATCCCACCTGGGAATCACTGTTAGATTAAAATTGCACACACTGAATGAGAAGTTTGCACGTATGACTATTTTCAAGTACCTCGCCATATAGGCAGCCGTACTCCGACTTCAGAGGATTACAGAGTTTAAAAGAAAGGTTTTCATTATTGTGAGTGTTGCTTTTTGTTTCTTATACCTGAGAAGAGCCATGAGGGTCAGTCAGAATTTGCACATTGATTTTTTGGGTTTTTATTCCTCGGCTAGAGCTCTGAGGTTTGTTCACCCATGGTGAGGTTTTGCCTGTCAACTGTTTTAGTCCACCATTAAGGCAGCAGCATTCTACCTTCAGGGATCATGTCTAAATGTGGCCCCAGTGTGCATGCAGTTTTTGACATTTTGTCATGTGTTCCTACTGGCACGCAATGGCTTACTCTTCCTAAGGGCTGAAAAGGTTTTAACGTGCGCACATGATGTTCTTGGTGCGTTCACACATGGGACCTTTGTTTATAGCGTAACCTCATCTGAAGGACTTATGGAGGGAGTAGAGTTGATAGTGATGATACCTCCAAGGGCAGGATATAGCCTAGTGGTCAGAATCTTGGGCTCGTAATTTGACGACCCGGGTTTGATTCCCGGTCGAGGGGATTTTTCCTTTGGAGTTAACATCAGTGCTGACTCCCCTCCCCCCCCCCCCCCCCCCCCCCCAAATCTTTCGGATGAGACTATAAACTGAGGCCCCGTGTGCGAACGCACGCAGAACATCTTGCACACATTAAATCCTGTTCTGCTTTTCGTAAGAGTAGGCCATTGTGTGCTGGTGGGAACAGATGACACAATTTACATAAACTGCATACACACGGTGACTGGATGTAAAAAAAAAACCCACACGAGTGCTTATTCAACTATCCTTGATATAGAAGAATAAAAATAAAAAAATTTAAAATAAATAAAATAAACACACACACACACACACACATAATCACACACACACACACACACACACACACACACACACACACACACACAACACACACACACACACCCTCTCTCTCTGTCTCTCTCTCTCGTAAGAGTAGGCCATCGTGTGCCTGTGGGAACAGATGACGTTTACAGACTGCATACACATGGGGACTGGATGTAAAAAAGCACATGAGTGCTTATTCCATTATCCTCGATATAAAAGAATAAATCAAATCAAATAAAACACACACACAGACACACACTAACACACACACACCACACACACACACACACACATATGGATCGGTGGTCTAGGTGGTCACGCGCCTTGCCTAGAAAGCAAAAAGTCCGGGTCGGAGTGTGCGGGGTTCGTACCCCGTTTGGACCCAAAACTTTTTCCCCATCCATTAGACCATGAGTGGTGGTCTGGGCGCTAGTCTTTCGGATGAGACGATAAACCGAGGTCCCGTGTGTTACACATCACTATTTAGCGCACGTAAAAGAACCCACGGCAAC
>CM060340.1:36732695-36735195 GCA_030674155.1 Stramonita haemastoma
ACCATCGGTGAATCTTGGTCGTATAGCTGAAGAATGAAAATAATGATACATGTGTATTTTCTCTGTAAAGTGTTTCCAGCGAAAATACAGATCAAACAAGCTACAAATCATGTTATACGTGAGGCCTATACTGACAACATCAGCAACACAATGTCATCTTTACTTTACTGCTTGTTTGTAGAGTTGTTGCTTGTTTGGAGTTAACATCAGTGCTAACTCCACTCTCCCCAAAAAGTCCTTCGGATGAGAGTATAAACTGAGGCCCCGTGTGCGAACGCACGCAGAACATCTTGTGCACACGTTCAATCCTGTTCCGCTTTTCGTAAGAGTAGGCCATTGTGTGCCGGTGGGAACAGATGACAAGATTAACAAAACTGCATACACACGGGGTCTGGATGTAAAACAAAGCACATGAGTGGTTATTCCATTTTCATCGGTATAAAAGAATAAATAAATAGATAACTAACTAACGAACGAACGAACTAACTAACCAAATAACTAACCAAATAACTAACCAAATAACTAACCAAATAACTAACCAAATAACTAACTAACTAACTAACTAACTAACTAACTAACTAACTAACTAACTAACTAACTAACTAAGTAACTAACTAAGTAACTAACTAACTAACTAACGAACGAACTAACGAACGAACTAACGAACGAACTAACGAACGAACTAACGAACGAACTAACGAACGATTTATTATTATTTATTTATTTATTCTTTTATATCGAGGATAACAAAATAAGTAATCATGTGCTTTTTTTATCCGGTCCCCGTGTGTATGCAGTTTTTGTAAATATTGTCATCTGTTCCCACCGGCACACGATGGCCTACTCTTACGAAAAGCGGAACAGGATTTAACGTGTGCGCAAGATGTTCTGCGTGCGTTCGCACACGGGGCCTCGGTTTAAAGTCTCATCCGAAGGACTTTTGGGGAGAGTGGAGTCGGCACTGATGTTAACTCCAGGAGAAAAATGTCATCGACCGGACTCGAACCGGGTCGTCAAATTGCCAGAGCAATGTTCTGACCATTAGGCTATCCGTCCCCCCGAACTAACTAACTAGCTAACTAACTAACTAACTAACTAACGAACAAACGAACAAACGAACAAACGAAGTAACGAACGAACTAACTAACTAACTAACTAACTAACTAACTAACTAACTAACTAACTACTAACTAACTAACTAACTAACTAACTAACTAACTAACTAACTAACTACACGAACTAACAACTAACGAACAAACGAACAAACGAACTAACGAACTAACGAACTAACGAACTAACGAACTAACGAACTAACGAACTAACTAACTAACTAACTAACTAACTAACTTACTAACTAAAACTGAGTGTTGATGCTGACAGACATTGATGGTCGTGTCCATTGCCGATGTCTTCTTCTTTTTTTCCATCCCACACTCAGACAACAATTACCGCTGTCTCTTATATGAGCGAAAATGCATTGCGCTGTCGTTAAGCGCCTGACAGGTCAGGCCCAGCGCAACTGACCTCGACATGGGATAAGAATGATTCTTTTTTTAAAAGTCGTTCTGGAGGGGGAAAAGGTAGGAGAATGGACCAATAAGTAAAAAACATGGACAAGAAGGAGGTGGTGACAGGAAGACAAGGAACAAGGCAGAGAAAAAAAAGGGATAGAAAAGAGGGAATTCCTCTCGCACAGAATTTCATGAAGGGGGTGGGCGGGGGGATGGGGGGGGGGGGGAGGGGGGAGGGGATGCTATTTCTACTGACAGGGTCCTGGCCGGAATCCCCACGGGAGAGAACTCATCGCTAGTGTCAATTTCAAATCGAAAGTAGGCCACGTCAATTTTCGCTAGTACAATTAAAAAAAAAAATTGTAATATTAACACTGTAACGCTATAACGTTGATAGCGACAGAGATTTCTGTTAACACGGTAACGCTGATAGCGACAGATTACTGTTAACACGGTAACGGTGATGGCGGCAGATTGCTGTAACGCTATAATGCGGATGCTGTGACGCTAAGGTTAGACGTAGCTTTAACCTTACAGACTAATATAGAACAATGGATTAAATGGTCTGGTTCAAATCATGATGAACATCCACCCTCAAAGGAGTAAACATAATTATGATTCTAACCACCAGACAAAATCGTCAAAACCTTTCTAAAATCTAGTTCCTTGGACGTCAATGCTCATGTAGTTCAAGAAGTTGATTTTCATCATGTTCTCGGATTAGTAATCGACAACAATCTGTCATGGTCTGAACATGTAAGACTAGTGTGTAAAATCATATCCCAAAAGATTTATCAGATGATGAAGATAAAACATTTCCTCAAAATCACACTGTCTTAAACTGTTTTATCTTTTCTTTTATTGAGCCACACATAAATCATAATTGTATCAACAACAGTTTGGGATTCGGCGAGCGAAAACAATATGAAACCATTGGCAAGTATGTAATGACGAGCTCTTAAAGTTCCTCTACTGAAACCATCATCATT
>CM060340.1:36745195-36750195 GCA_030674155.1 Stramonita haemastoma
TTCGAACCCCTACCCCCCCCCCCCCCCAGAGATTCCGCTCATGGGGATTCTTCCCCTGGAGTTTAACTCTACTTCCCTGAAAGTCCTTGGGATGAGACTCTAAACCAAGGCTTCGCGTTTGAACGCACGCAGAACATACTGCACACACAGTCTGCCTTTTAACAAAAAGAATTTTTTTTTATTCTTTTAAATCGAGGATAATGGAATAAGCATTCATGTGCTTTTTTACATCCAGTCCTCGTGTGTATGCAGTTTTTATGAATCTTGTCATCTGTTCCTACTGGCACACAATGACCTACTCTTACGAAAAGCGGAACAGGATTTTACGTGTGCGCAAGATGTTCTGCGTGCGTTCGCACACGGGGCCTCGGTTTATAGTCTCATCCGAAGGACTTTTGGGAGAGCGGAGTCAGCAATGAGGTTAGCTCCAGGGGGAAAAATCCCCTCGAACGGGAATCGAACCCGGGTCGTCAAATTGTAAGCGCAATGTTCTGACCACTAGGCTGACTATAAACCAAGGCTTCGCGTTCGAACGCACGTAGAACATACTGCACACACATTACAATCCAGTCTGCCTTATTTCCGGAATAGTAAGCCATTTGTGCAAGTAAAAATGAATGACCCCCCCAAAAAAGTTTATAATAAGAAAACGTATGCCTAATGGTGTCATTTCAGTCCCTGAATCGGAAATCTCCGCTGGGACGTTAATTCAAGCACAACAACAACATCATCATAGCCTATTGGTGTCGTGTTGAGACATCATCCCTGAAGTCGGAATGCGGCTACCTTTACGGTGGGGCAAAACAGGTAGGTGCGTACACAATCATCTCATCATTCGTGACCCTTGGAGCTGTAGCCGAGGAATAAAGATCCACAAAGAACAATCGTTGTAACTGACCAGAACAATCGTTGTAACTGACCAGAACAATCGTTGTAACTGATCAGAACAATCGTTGTAACTGACCAGAACAATCGTTGTAACTGACCAGAACAATCGTTGTAACTGACCAGAACAATCGTCGTAATACTGACCAGAACAATCGTTGTAACTGACCAATATCGTAACGTTATTGATAGAGATGGTCATTTGTAGATATTCTCGCCCATTGTTTCCATCTCCCTATCTGTCCCTGCCTTAAACATCCGAAACTCCCTTCACCCTTCCATAGTGTATAACCTTTAAAGGCGTGTGTGTGTGTGTGTGCGCGTGCGTGTGTGTGTGTGTGTGTGTGTGTGTGTGTGTGTGTGTGTGTGTGTGTGTGTGTGTGTGTGTGTGTGTGTGTGTGTGTGTGCACGCGTGTGTGTGTGCGAACGAGTGTGTGTACATTCGAATTTGTTAAGACTATTAATGCTTATTGATTGCTTGTGTGTTGTATAGGTTGAATGCAAGCGCTTTGACTTTTTTTTTTTTTTACAAGATAGAGCGCTATATAAATTCCAATTATTATTATTATTATTATTATTATTATTATTATTATTATTATTATTATTATTATTATTATTATGTTGTTGTTGTTGTTGTTATACTACTACTACTACTACTACTACTACTACTACTACTACTACTACTACTACTACTACTACTACTACTACTACTACTACTACTATTATATTATTATTATTATTATTATTATTATTATTATTATTTATTATTATTATTATTATTATTATTATTATTATTATTATTATTATTATTAACAATAACAATACTACTACTACTACTACTACTACTACTACTACTACTACTACTACTACTACTAACTACTACTACTACTACTACTGCTGCTGCTGCTGCTGCTGCTGCTGCTGCTACTACTACTACTACTAAGGGGGAAGAAAAAAGAATAGGAGCTTGTGCTCATGCAGCACTGCGGTGCTTACGCAGGCCGTTCTCTCTTGTTGCTTCAACAGAACTGTGCTATTTTTGGGGTGGCCAAGGCGCTGAATTGGAAGACCTTCTGACTTTCTGACCTTCTGTCCACAGTCCCTAAATCAGAGTATTTCCGCTGCGGCTATAATGTAATCTCAAGAACAACAACAGATGGAAGGAATTAGCGCTACCCCACTGATGTGAACACGGTACCAAGGCCTAGATTGAAATGAATGTCGTTGTGCTGTGGAATGGGATGCGGGCATTGTTTTCCTCATATCCACAACGCTAAACAGATAGTTCCTCCTGTGGCCTAACAAAAGCTGCCATTGAAAAGACAACAGAAAAAAGAAGAGAAAACACGCCTCAGATTTATCTCATCAAAACGACTTTGTGAAACTTTGTGCTTTATGTATCTCTGCAAGATTCAGGGCTACACAAATTCCATATATCATTGTCATCACTGTTATCATTATTTTTGGGGATCGTTATAAAAGAGTGGCCAGGGAGGTCATGATAATTATAATGTGTTCACAGGTCAAGTGGTAAGTTTTCGCTTCCATGTTGATACTACTTCGGTCAAACACGGCCAGAAACGTATGCCTATTTCCATCCAAAAAAAAAGAAAAAGGAAAAGAGTGGTGCATATGCTGGGACCGTGAGACACAGACTGAAGCAGAAAGCTGTGTCACTTCCTTTCAGAGCAACCAGGCAGGCAGGCAGGCAGGAATGCTGGTGACAGTGACAGACTCCCTCCATGGCTACTCACTCACGTGCTGCCAGAGGCTGCGCCTTGGGACAGCCCGCCTTCCCCCTCTCCACCGCCATCAGTTCCGCCACCTTGGCCTTGACCTTGGTCTCCATCAGCTTGTGCAGGCGCTGGTCACGTGCTCGGCGTCTGTTCTCCAGCAGGATGTTGAGGGTGTAGAGGAAGGGGTTGATGGCGGAGTTGAGAGGCAGAACCAGCAGCGCCATGGCCACGTTGACTTCTCCAGAAATGGCCACGTCCCGGGAAGCCAGCACGCCCAGCAGGCCGATGGGGAACCAGCACAGGAAGTCGCTGACCGCCACCGAGATGAGGCGTCGCGCGATGGTCAGGTCCTTGGCCTTGGTGTTACAGTGTCCGGCCTCCATGCTGTGGCCCCGCACTGCCCAGTAGATGCAGGCCTGGCCCAGCGCGATCAGCAGGAAGAGCACCAAGTTGAGGCACACCAGCACCGCCAGCGAGTACACCTGGCCGGGGGAGGCCGCGCGGGTGATGGGCAGGGGAATGCAGATGCTCTTCTGGCGGTAGAACTGCCAGCTGCGCGTCACGGGCAGCAAGGGCAGCAGGGCCAGGCCCGTGCCCACACCCCAGGCCAGCACACAGGCCGCCTGGGCCGACCTCGGGCCGAAGTGCACACGGCTGAAGGGAAACTGCAGAACCAGGAAACGATCCAGGGTGATCAGGCAGATGGTGAAGGCGGAGACTTCGTTGGAGAGAAAAGAGAGAAAGCCCGCCAGGGAGCAGGCCGGGCTGTTTCTCCAGCTGACGTCCTTCCACAGGTAGCTGCCCAGGTACACCCTGTCCGCCACCCCGATCAGGGCCAGGTACACCCCCATCAGCAGGTCAGACACGCACAGGTGAAGGACGAAGACGCCATAGCTCTGCTTAGCGCCGGCCACGTCCACACACAGGCGGTAGAGCAGGCTGAAGCTATTGCCCAGCAGCGTGAACACGGCGAAGACGGCCAGGAAAGCCCGATAGACATCAGACCTCAGCATGGCCTGGCAGGAGGACACCTCATCGGAAGGGGCGTGGCAGTTGAAGGAGTTGAACCCTAGGGGCAGCATGGCGGGGCAGCACAGCTTGTAATTGTCCGTGTACACCGTCTCCAGAGATCGTAACGGGCGTAACAAATCTTTGGGGAACAGCTCCATTCTGTTTCCGCGAACGTCAAGCTTTCTCAGTCCACTGGGCAGGATCATTTCTGTGTGATGTAGACGGTTTCCAGAAAGGTTCAGAGATTGCAGACGCGGGAAAAGCTGTAGAAATGTAGTGTCCTCCTGCCCCAGGATGGCATTGGACATGTCTAAATGGAGGACGGACGGCAGGGTCAGTTCTGTGTCCGCGTGATGACCTAAACTGACCGGGTTCCCCGCCAAATTCAAAGACCGCAACTTGGCCACGGCCTGGAAGCCAGGCCACTGCACAGAAGCAATGAGGTTGTAGCTCAGGTCCAGCTCCAGGAGACTGGAGAAACTGGCGTTGCCAAAGGACAGGAGATGGCAGGACTGCAGGCTGAGGTACACTAGCATGGTCATGCTCAGCAGGTCGGACACAGACGTACCGGAATGACTGGCATCCAGGTAGCGCAGGTGGACAGCAGCGCCCACCTCAAAGGGCCGGTGACAGAAGACACTCAGCCCGTAACACGTGCAGTCAGCCGGACACTGGAACCCGTACTGCAACTCATCGTCCTGCTGGGGACACTGCGCAATGCCGTCACGGAGGTGTTGAGGGTGAAGACAGGTGATGGAGCCGCGACACCTGTACAAGCCCGGGCAGCTGGGGCCGCCACTGCCGCAGCCTCTCTCGTCCTGCAGCCCCGGGCAGTCCGGGACCCCGTTGCAGCGCACATACACCGGCATGCAGTAGTAGGTGCGGCCCGGGCAGGCGAAGTGTGTCTCCGGACAGGGGGCTGCCCCCGCGGGGTCCGCCTGCAGGGACAGCACGGTGAAGTTGCCTTTGCCCGTGAACTGCACCACGGCAGGGGGCAGAGTGGTCAGGGTTCGGTTCTCCTCGTTCCGGCAGTTGGAGCCACATTTGCGTTCGTCCACTTCGTTCACGCACTGGTAAACTTTGTCACAGCGCTGGTGCTGGGGCACACACTGCAACAACGAAAATTAAATAGGGACACAGACATTCTTGTGGGGGAGATTTTCTCCACTTATAGGAAGACTGCAACATGCTAGATAGTCATCCTTGCCCTCCCCCCCACCCTTTAAGATCTTGAAATAGGTTCTACGATTTATGATCAGAGATGTACGTCATCTTAATGAAGGATCTTCTGATGTAAGGTAAAGGTAAAGGTGTCTCATAACCTGTGTGGTCGTATGGGAGCGAGGCATCAGATACCTCAGCTTCTCT
>CM060340.1:36760195-36762695 GCA_030674155.1 Stramonita haemastoma
AAGAGGAAGAAGAAGAAGAAGAAGAAGAAGAAGAAGAAGAAGAAGAAGAAGAAGAAGAAGAAGAAGAAGAAGAAGAAGAAGAAGAAGAAGAAGAAGAAGAAGAAGAAGAAAGAAGAAGAACAAGAAGAAGAACAAGAAGAAGAACAAGAAGAAAAAGAAGAACAACAAGAACAAGAACAAGAACAAGACAACAAGAACAAGACAAGAACAAGACGAACAAGAACAACAAGAACAACAAGAACAAGAGGAACAAGAGGAACAAGAACAAGAACACAGATGAGAAGTCGAAAAACATTGATTTAGATTTCTTAAACTAAAATGATTCCTGATGCAGAAAAGAACAATGCAGGGAAAACTAAACTTGGGATAGGTTGGTCAATGAATATTCATGATCTCCTGCCACAAACTGGGCACACAGTGGTAGTGCAGAAGACGTGATAGAGGGGATGAGAACCTCAAGACTCTACAGCAACACTCCCACAGTCGTGATTTAGGTCTGTATGTGTGGATAAAATAATTGATCGTTCACCAGTTTTGTAGAGATTGATGCGGATTTTTTAAAAAAATTGTGTGATGTTCAGAAGAAAGAAGGGGTGGTGAGGGGAGGGGAGGGGGAGGGTGTAGAGAAGAAGGGGAAGGGAGGTAGATGGAGAGTTTGGAATATTCCAGTACTGAGAGAGTGAGACTTGTGGCCTGTCTGCTTCAAAGGGACTACTTTTCCCCCTAAAGTTAAGATTGGTTTAGCACACACGCACACACGAACGTACACACTCACGCACGCACGCACGCACCACACACACACACACACACACAAACACACGACCTGCACACAACAACACAACGAACATCAGTCACTCGCCACGACACGCACACAACACACTACACGACACACACACACATTCGCAAATCACTTCGAGCCTGACACAGCTTCAGCTACGCATCTCAGCCTAGACAAGACTGTACTGACTACAATCCGTGACACAGTGTCAGCTAAGGACTACACTGACACAGTGTAGCTAACAGGACTACAGCCTGACACAGTGTCAGCTACACAGGGACTACAGCCTGACACAGTGTCAGCTAACATGGACTACAGCCTGACACAGTGTCAGCTAAAAGGACTACAGTCTGACACAGTGTCAGCTAAAAGGACTACAGCCTGACACAGTGTCAGCTAAATGGACTACAGCCTGACACAGTGTCAGCTTCCCTGACAAGCTGACGGAGCAGCTTCTCTGCACAGTGTTCAGTCTTCTCATGTCAGTGGGGACGCGGTGGCTCAGTGGTCAGAGCACTCGCTTTCCCCAAGCTAAGGTTCAGCAGCATCGAGCGTGGTTACCAACTGGATGGGTGACCGTGTGCACACCTTGGTTTCAGCACAGTCTCCAGTCCACCCAGCTGTGAAATGGGTACCTGCCCTCTTTAGGGTCAGGGAAGGTAAAGCAGCTAGGAAGAGATGGGCGCCGCCCTCAATATGCTGGCCCCTAGAGAAGCTGAGGTCTCTGATGCCTCGCTCCCCTACAACCACAGAGGTCATGGAACACGTTTACCTTACCTTTGCATGTCATTGCAGATGAAA
Organism: Stramonita haemastoma; assembly: GCA_030674155.1. NCBI lineage: Eukaryota > Metazoa > Mollusca > Gastropoda > Neogastropoda > Muricidae > Stramonita > Stramonita haemastoma. The sequence goes on from CM060340.1 coordinate 36,761,775, forward strand.
CTGGCAACTTTGCAGGATTCCGCTCGTCCTTTGAGATGGAAGTTGCTTCTTTACAATCCAATAGAACATAATGCAATACAATGCATTGCAAAACAAATAGGTGAAGCTGTTGGTTTAGAAGATACAATAAAAAATATATATTATTTTTAAATGTGTTTGTAATTTTATTTGGACGAGTTTATGACTGACAGACTTGACTTACTTGACTTATGCCTATGACTTCACTGGGGATCAAAGGGCCGCAACAACACCCCTCCAACGGACTCGGTTCTGGGAGATCCTCTTCAGCTCGGCCCACGTCATTCCAGCTGCCTTCGTCTCTGTTTCGATGCTTCTGTGCCTGGTCTGTTTTGGTCGACCCCTTTTCTGCTTCCCTTGTGGGTTCCAGTCAAGGGCCTGCCTGGTGACGTTTGAAGCAGGCTTGCCGAGCGTATGGCCGATCCATCCCCATTTCCTTTTCTTGATCTCCGTCTCGATTGGGGCGTGTCTGGTCCTGTCCCACAGTTGTTCGTTGGAGATGACTTCTGGCCACCTGATACCGATTATGTTCCTAAGACATCTGTTGGTAAATTTCTGGAGTTTTGGGGTGTTGGTCTTTGTTACCCGACAGGTTTCTGAGCCGTAAAGTAGGACCGACTTGACGTTGGTGTTGAAGATCCGGATCTTGTTGTGGAGTGAGAGGGCTGTTGATCTCCAGATTGGGCGAAGGGTGTTGAAGGCGTGACGGGCTTTATTAATTCGGCACTTGAGTCAAGTCAAGTCAAGTATGACTGGCGGAGGTATTGCTGATTTGTGGGTGCTTTCTGTATTGTGATGGGTGCGTGCTGATGTTCGGATACTATGTTGTGGTATTTCTTCTGTGATATGATGTTTACATGTTTAATGTCTTTATGTGTGGCTTGTAACCCGCTTGAATTTCTC
>CM060340.1:36767695-36800195 GCA_030674155.1 Stramonita haemastoma
AGAACATGTGCGCAAGAGATGTTCTGCGTGCGTTCGCATATAGACATGGGATCTCCGTTGATAGTTTTATCCGAACAACGCTCTGGGATGTTTCTTTTCTTTTAGTTGATACCACTTTATGTCACAGTCGATTTCTCTGCGTGAAATTCGGGATGCTCTCCCCGGGGAGAGTGCGTCGCTACAAGTGCAGCGCCTACCCATTATTTTTTTTTCTTTTTCCTGTCTGCGACAGTATTTGTTTCCTTATCAGAGTGGCTTTTTTTCCTACAGAATTTTGCCAGGGACAACCGCCTTGTTACCATGGGTTATTTTACGTGCGCCAAATAAAGAAGTGTAACACACGGGACTTCTGTTTATCATCTCATCCGAAAGACTAGCGCCCAGACCACCACTGATGGTCTAATGGATGGGGGAAAAGGTTTTGGACCAAAGTAGAGTATTTATTTATTTTATTTTATTTTATTTTTATTTTATTATTATTATTATTTATTATTTATTTTTTTTTTATTTTTTTTTTTTTATTATTTTATTTTTTATTTTTTTTTTTATCGAGGATAACAGAATAAGCAATCATGTGCTTTTTTTCATCCGGTCCCCGTGTGTATGCAGTTTTGTAAATATTGTCATCTGCTCCCACCGGCACACGATGGCCTACTCTTACGAAAAGCGGAACAGGATTTAACGTGTGCGCAAGATGTTCTGCGTGCGTTCGCACACGGGGCCTCGGTTTAAAGTCTCATCCGAAGGACTTTTGGGGAGAGTGGAGTCAGCACTGATGTTAACTCCAGGAAGAAAATTTCCTCGACCGGACTCGAACCGGGTCTTCAAATTGCCAGCGCAATGTTCTGACCACTAGGCTATCCACCCCCATCGGTACTGGTGTGAACTCCAAGGGGAAGTTTTCCTCGAACCCCCGGGGGACGCGGCCCTGGCTCGATCCTGGGTGTCAGAGCACGAGAACAACGCTCTAACCACTAGGCCACCCCCTCCAACATAATGATAATGATAATGATGATGATGATGATAATGATAATGATAATAATGATATTGATGATAATGATAATAATAATAATAATAATAATAATAATAATAATAATAATAATAATAATTAATAATAATAATAATAACAACGACAAGAACAACAGCCAACAACAACAATAATATAATAGTAATAACAACAAGAAGAATTGCGAAGAATTGCGGAAGAAGAATTGCGAAGAAGAAGAAGAATTGCGAAGAATTGCAAGAATTGCGAAGAATTGCGAAGAATGGGAAGAGAAGAAGAAGAAGAAGAAGAAGAAGAAGAAGAAGAAGAAGAAGAAGAAGAAGAAGAAGAAGAAGAAGGAAGAAGAATTGCGAGAAGAAGAAGAAGAAAGGAAGAATGCGAAGAAGAAGAAGAAGAAGAAGAAGAAGAAGAAGAAGAAGAAGAAGAAGAAGAAGAAGAAGAAGAAGAAGAAGAAGAAGAAGAAGAGAACGAACGAAGAGAAAGCGAGAAGAAGAGAGAATTGGAGAAGATTGGAGAGAGATGATGAAGAAGAGAGATGAAGATGATGAAGATGAGAAGAAGAGAAGATGATGAAGAATGATAGAAGAAGACGCGACACGTAGAGTACGACAGTCAATAGCATCGACGACGATGCCTGATCATGATGAGGTATAGATGATATGATTGGTGGATATGATGATGATATGGTGTGCTGTGTGATGTGATGACATTGATGATGTATATGCATGTTATGAATTTCTTCACGCTGGAAACTTGTAGAGTAACTCTGAAGTCAAAGCATGCATATCAGCTACTTCTGCAGGCTACTAAGAGTACTGGTCGGCTTGCACGATATGGCTGGCTGGGCTGGCTGCAGACCATTGATGATGTATCAGCCAGTCTTTTCTTCCACAGCTAGGAAACCCGTACGTGTACATGAATCCTCTGAAGTCGGAATACGTCTGCCTATAATTACTATTCTAGCCAAGTATTTCATAAGAGTCTATCTGTCAGTCTTTTCTTCCACAGCTATGAAACCCGTACGTGTATATATATCATCTGAAGTCGGAATATATTTGCCTATAATTATTCTAGTCAGGCACTTGAAAAGAGTCTTATGTGTGAGGCACTTGATCACCCAGTAAGTGCTTACTGCTATTTCCAGGCGGGAGGGGAGAAGGTTTTATTTTATTTTATTTTTTTAATTTATTCTCTTATATCGAGGATAATGGAATAAGCGCTCGTGTGCTTTTTTACGTCCAGTGCCCATGTGTATGCACTTTTGTTAATTTTGTCATCTGTTCCCATCGGTACACAATGACCTACTCTTTCGGAAAGCAGGGCAGGTTTTTTACCGTGTGTGCAAGATGTTCCGCGTGTGTTCGCACACGGGGCCTTGGTTTATAGTCTTATCTGAAGGACTTTTGGGGAGAGTGGAGTGAGCACTGATGTTAACTCCAGGTGAAAATATTCCCATGAACGAGATTCGAACTCGAGTCGTCAGATTGTGAGCGTAATTCTGTAACCACTAGGCTTTCGCGTCCCCGTGAGACTGCATAATATATTCTGGGTCCCCCCTCCGAGTGTTAAGCTGGGGAATGCGTAACAACAACATAACATCAACATAACAACAGCAGCAGCAACAACAACAACCACGGACACGCACAGTTTCAGGTTTCAAATTGTTCTAGGGGTAAAGTGAACGGGATGTTTCAGGTACGTTATCTCCCACGAGACCAAAAAAAAATCCGTGTGAAAGAGACTTCATTAGCTAGCTGCCAGATCCAATGCGTTTGTGAAGCCTTGGGTGCATGCTGGGTATCTTGTGTCCTCCTCCTTATCTCCAATCTTACCTGTCCTATTTGTTTTTTGCTGTGATAAGTGGATGGATGATTATTTTTTCCGTTCCTCGGCTAGAGCTCCGAGGTTCAGCAGTGGTGAGATTTTACGTGTGTGATCTTTTCTTCTCCTGCAATTAAGGTAGCCGCACTACGCTTTCAGGCATGGGTTTTAAAATATCGGAAAAGATTGCGAGTAAGTGTGTTTTTGTTTATTTATTCATTCTTTTATATCGAAGATAATGGAATAAGCACTCATGTGCTTTTTTTTTCTTACATCCAGTCCCCGTGTGCATGCAATTTTGTAAATCTTGTCATCTGTTCCCACCTCATACTATAAAGGCCTAGTTTTTCGAAAAGCGGAACAGGATTTAACGTGTGCGCAAGATCTTCTGCGTGCGTTCGCACACGGGGCCTCGGTTTATAGTCTCATCCGGAGGACTTTTAAGGGGAGTGGAGTCTTGATGTGAACTCCAGGGGAAAATATCCCCTTGGACGGGGTTCGATGGTTTTGATTCCTAACTTAAGGTAAATGCTTGAGGTGAGAGAGAGACAGGAGAGAGAGAGAGAGAGAGAGAGAGAGAGAGAGAGAGAGAGAGAGAGAGAGAGAGAGAGAGAGAGAGAGAGAGAAGAGAGACAGACAGACAGACAGACAGACAGACAGACAGACAGACAGACAGACAGACAGACAGACAGACAGACAGACAGACAGACAGACAGACAGACAGACAGACAGACAGACAGACAGACAGACAGAGGCAGAGACAGAGACAGAGACGGAGGCAGAGAGACAGAGAGAGATTGATCTAGAGAAAGAGGATATAAAGTGTCAAAAATCTACACGTACACATACACACACACGCATGCACCAACACACACACACACCACACACACACACACACACACACACACAACACACACACACACACACACACACACCACACACACACAACACACACACTCATACATCGTGATTTGTCATACAGGGTATAGCTCCAAACTAAAAATCGACCAACCAAACCAAAACACCCCTTCCTCTTTTTTCTTTTTTTTCTTTTTTTGGGGGGTGGGGGGGGGGGGGTGGGGGGTGGGGGGTGGGGGGGGGAGGACAGTTCAATTTACTCTGAGTTGGACACTGGAGGATATTTTGCTGGGAGGTCTTTGATGGACGAAAGGTGATCAGAGGCATACCAGGAAAGCCGTCAGTTATCCTGAACTATGAGCAGATTTATTTGTTTAATTGTTCATTCATTCATTCATTCATTCATTCATTCAATCATTATTCATTCATTCATTCATTCATTCATTCATTCATTCATTCATTCATCATTCATCATCATTTATTCCTTATCTATCTATCTATCTATCTATCTATCTATCTATCTATCTATCTATCTATCTATCTATCTATCTATCTATCTATCTATCTATCTATCTATCTATCTATCTATCTATCTATCTATCTATCTATCTGTCTGTCTGCTGTCTGTCTGTCTGTTGTCTGTGTCTGTTGTCTGTTGTGTGTCTGTGTGTCTGTGTGTCGTGTGTGTTGTGTGTCTGTTGTCTGTGTGTCTGTGTGTCTGTCTGTCTCTCTCTCTCTCTCTCTCTCTCCTCTCTCTCTCTCTCTCTCTCTCTCTCTCTCTCTCTCTCTCTCTCTCTCTCTCTCTCTCTCTCTCTCTTCTCTCTCTCTCTCTCAGGGGGTATGCTCATTCAGCTCTTGCTTTCCCAAGCCATGCTACTCTTACGAAAGCGGACGATTTAACGTGTGCGCAAGTGTTCTGCAAGAGATAAGAAAAGAGAGAAAGGAGAAGAAGGGATAGAAGAGGAGAAGAGAAGAGAAGGAGAGAGGAGGAAGGAGGAAGAGAGAGAAGAGAGGAGAGAGGAAGGAGGAGAGAAGAGGAAGGAAGGAAGAAGAGAAGAAAAAGAAGAAGAAGAGAAAGAAGAAGAGAGGAAGAGAGAGAGAGAGGAAGAGAGGGAGGAGGAGGAGGAGGAGGAGAGGAGAGAAGAGAAGAGAAGAGAGAGAAGAGAGAGAGGAGGAGAGAGGAGGAAGGAGGAGGAGGAGGAGGAGGAGGAGGAGGAGGAGGAGGGAGGAGGAGGAGGAGGAGAGGGAGGAGGAGGAGGAGGAGGAGGAGGGAGGAGGAGGAGGAGGAGGAGAGAAGAGGAAAGGAGAGAGGAAGAGAGAGAGAAGAAGAAGAAGAGAAGAGAAGAAGAAGAGAAAGAAGAAGAAGAAGAAAACAACACACAAAACAACAAACAACAATAACAACAACAATAACAACATTTATTTTATTTTATTCATCTATTCTTTTATATCGAGGATAATGGAATAAGCACTCATGTGCTTTTTTTTTTTTTACATCCAATCCCCGTGTGTATGCATCTTTGTCAATCTTATCATCTGTTCCCACCGGCACACAATGGCCTACTCTTACGAAAAGATGGAACAGGATTTAACGTGTGCGAAAGATATTCTGCGAAGACAGAAGAAGAAGAAGAAGAAGAAGAAGAAGAAGAAGAAGAAGAAGAAGAAGAAGAAGAAGAAGAAGAAGAAGAGAAGAAGAAGAAGAAGAATGGATATTGTGTCTGGGATGAAGGCTCTGGCTTCCTCCTTCGTGCCACGCACAATCTCCCTTCTGTCCAGGTACATGACATCTTCGTCGCCATTTAATGTTTGTTGTTTCATTTTTATTTCTTCTACATTGGTCACACAAACAGAAACATACAAAGCTGACGACGACAGTACATGTCAACTTCGTCGCTATTTGCTGTTTTTTTTTCCATTTTTATTTCTTCTGTATCGGTCACACACAAACAGAAACACACAAACAAATCTGATGACGACAGTACATGACATCTTCATCGCCATTTACTGTTTTGTTTTTTCTTCTTTTTATTTCTTCTATATCAGTCACACACACAGAAACACACAGACAAATCTGACGACGACAGTACATGACGCCATTTGCTGTATTTCTTTTCTTTTTTTTTCCCTTCGACATCGGTCACACACAAACAGAAACACACAGACAAAGCTGACGACGACAGTTCTCCAAGACAAGGTTGAGGGCAGAAGGAAAAACAGAGGCAGAGCACCAGCATCCATTGCCAACATCACTGAGATCAGGGGTCGGGGAGGGGTACAGAAGATGGTAGAACTCAGCAGAGACAGGAAGGACGGTGGCAGGATGGTTAAGACGTTCGCCTGCCAATACCGCGAGTTTCTGGGTTCGTACCCAGCTCGCCCTTTCTTCCCAGTTTGACGAAAAAATCGAACTGAATGTCAAAGTCATTCGGGTGAGACTATAAACCGAGGTCTCGTGTGCGAACGCACGCAGAACATCTTGCGCACACGTTAAAATCCCGTTCCGCCTTTTGGAAGAGCAGGCCATCGTGTGCCGGTAGGAGTGGATGACAAAATTATTTTTTTAAAAAGCCGGCATGTACACAGGTGTCGTGTTTAGACACCATCCCTGAGGGGAAAAAAATAAAGGGTAGGCGCTGCACTTGTGGCGACGCGCTCTCCCCGGGAGGAGCAGCCCGAATTTCACGCAGAGAAATCTGCTGTGACATAAAGTGGTATAAAATAAAAAATAAAATAAAAAATAGGGAGAGATGGCGAGCCTGGGGGCTTTCCTTGGAGCTCCTACCGGGGACAGCAAGCAGTGTGTTTGTGGCGCCCTTTGAGTTGGTGTTGCTGAGATGGTGTTCTATACACTAAGAGATTTATCATCGTGAGCATCGCTATCGTCATCATCATCCTCTTCGTGTCGTCGCCATCATCCTCATCATCCTCTTCCTCTTCATCATTATTTTCAGTAGTAGTAGTAGTAGTAGTAGTAGTAGTAGTAGTGTAGTAGTAGTAGTAGTAGTAGTAGTAGTAGTAGTAGTAGTAGTAGTAGTAGTAGTAGTAATAGTAGTAGTAGGTGTAGTAGTAGTAGTAGTAGTTGCAGTTTATTTAATTAAAAAAATATTCATTTTATTCTTTTCTATCGAGAATAATGGGATAAGCGCTCTTGTGCTTTTTAACATCCAGTCCCGTGTGTACTCAGTTTTGTAAATGTCATCTGTTCCCACCGGCACACGATGGCCTAACGCTTGAGGCCAGCCGTAGGGCAGACCTCCTGCAGAGTGACAAGCACAGGAGAAGACCAGGCACTGTGCATTCTACCCAATATGGCTAAAAGAAAAAAAAGGTAAAGGTGTCCCATAACCTAGGCGGTCGTAGGGGAGCAAGGTGTCAGAGACCTCAGCTTCTCTAGGGGCCAGCATGTTGAGGGCGGCGCCCATGTCCTCTCCCTCGCTGCTTTACCTTCCCTGACCCTAAAGAGGGCAGGTACCCATTGACAGCCGGGTGAACTGGGGGACTGTACTAAACCCAAGGCGCGCAAACGGTCAACCATCTGAGTGGTAACCACACTCGACGCTACTTAACTTGAGACTGGGAGAAAGCCAGCGCTCTGACCACTGAGCTATCACGCCCCCCCCGCCCCCCCCCCCCCCCCCCCCCCCCCCCCCCCCCCCAAATGGTTATGGTCTATCTATTAAGTGCTCTATGTATGTTCTCTTCTGTCCTCGCTGGCAAAACGGGGATGTGGCTCACTGTACTGAGTGACAGTATTCTCGGACCTTGGTCATCTGTCACCAGTCCTGGAGCCATAAATCCAAATGCAGCCACGAACATCAGACTGCCCCGCTTATAGACCACTAGCCAAAGGTGCCCCTGCCCCGCCCCGCCCCTCCCCGTTTCTTCTTTTAAATAAAAACTAAACTAAACTAAATAAATCCAAATGCAGACATGAACATCAGACTGCTGGTAGACCGCTAGCTAAAGGTGACCCGCCCCGCCCGGCCCCGCCCCGTTTCTGTTTTATTTAAAACATAAAATAAATAAATGAACCCAACAAATGCAGCCATAAACATCAGAGTGCGCTAGACCACTACCCGAAGGTGGCCCTGCCCCCCCCCCCACCCCCTCCCCCGTCTCGTTTTTTGTCTTTGTGTAGGTGTGGCAGTGCTTTACAGGTGCAAGGGTCTAATTAGTTATGTTAGTTTACATGGGTTGTCAAAGGGGACAATCTGGCTTATTCTGTTCACCTTCGGGGGATGTAGTTGTGAAGGTGGGTGACGTGTGTGTGTGTGGTGTGTGTGTGTGTGTGTGTGTGGTGTGTGTGTGGTGTGTGTGTGTGTGTAGTTGTGTGTGTGTGTGTGTGGTGTGTGTGTAGTGTGTGTGTGGTGTGTGTGGTGTGTGTGGTGTGTGTGTTGTGTGTGGTGAGTGTTGTGTGTGTGTGTGGTGTGTGTGGTGTGTGTGTTTGTGTGTGTGTGTTGTGTGTGGTGTGATGTGTGTGCGTGTGTGTGTATGTGTGTGTGAGTGTGTGTTTGTGTGTGTGTGTACGTGGTGTCGTGTGTGTGCGCGTGTGCGTGTGTGTTTATATTTAAATTTGCTAAAGTTGTTGTTATTGATTGCTTGTGTGTTGTATAGGTCGAATGCAAGCGCTTTGATTTGTTTATTGCAAGATGTAGCCCTGTATGAATTCCATGTATTATTATTGTTGTTGTTGTTGTTGTTGTTATTATTATTATTTTATTATTATTATTATCATCATCATCATCATCATCATCATCATCATCATCATCATCATCATCATCATCATCATCATCATCATTAAATGAAGACTGTTATGTGTGTAGTCAACGAATATACGTGTGTATATGCGTGCACATGTGTACGTGTCGTGCGTGCGTACGGGAGTAAGTGTTCGTGATATGTTTATTTGAAGCTTGAACAAATATGAAATGTAGGTATCTTGTGGCTTTTGGATTATGATTCATATCAATATGCCTGTCAGCATTGTAACTGCCCTTCAGGGGATGAGTAAAGTGTTTTTTGACTTGACTTGCCTTGAAAAAACGTCTCAGCGAAACAGCTCTCAGCATTTAGGTCTACCAGCTGTTTCGGGTTAAAGTTGAACATTCTAATGCTGCAGAGTACCTTGTCAGTTTTGGCTTGTTCATGAGTACACTGTCAGCTTTTTGGCTTGTTGATTAATGAGTATATTGTCAGCTTTTTGACTTATTAATTAATGAGCACACTGTCAGTTTTGCCTTGTTCATGAGTACACTGTCAGCTTTTTGGCTTGTTGATTAATGAGTATATTGTCAGCTTTTTGACTTATTAATTAATGAGCACACTGTCAGTTTTGCCTTGTTCATGAGTACACTGTCAGCTTTTTGGCTTGTTGATTAATGAGTATATTGTCAGCTTTTTGACTTATTAATTAATGAGCACACTGTCAGTTTTGCCTTGTTCATGAGTACATTGTCAGTTTTGCCTTGTTAATGAGTACATTGTCAGATTTCGACTTGTTCATGAGTACATTGTCAAATTTTAGGCTTGTTAATGAGTAGACTGTCAGTTTTGGCTTGTTAATGAGTACATTGTCAGTTTTCGGCTTGTTAATTAATGGGTATACTGTCAGCTTTTTGCCTTGTTGATCAATGGCCTGTTGTACACCTGAACATGTGGGACTTTCTGAACAACTTTGGCTTTAAGCGAAATCGAAAAGCCAGATGAAGTGAGTGTTTAGTTGGAGATGAAAATATGATATCCGATGAACTGAGACAATGACATGTTTCAGATTGAACGGGAAAAGACTCTCAAAGTGCCTCGGTGCCTCAAAATGCCAAATGCCTCAGACTGCCTCAAAATGCCTTGGTGCCTCAAAATGCTACCATGCTCCAAAATATCTCAAAATACAAACAATGCCTCAAAAAGCCTCAATGTCTCAAAATGCAAAAATGTCTCAAAATGTCACGATGTTTCAAAATGCCCCGGTGCTTGATTTATTTATTTTTATTTGATTTATTCTTTTATATCGAGGATAATGGAATAAGCACACTTTTACTTTTTTACACCCAGTCCCCGTGTGTATGCAGTTTTGTAAATGTCATCTGTTCCCACCGGCACACGATGGCCTACTCTTACGAGAAGCGGAACAGGATTTAACGTGTGAGCAAGATGTTCTGCGTGCGTTCGCACACGGGGCCTTGGTTTAAAGTCTCATCCGGAGGACTACAAATGCTAGACTAGAAAAGCTTCAAAATACTACAATGCTAAAACATGCCTCAAAATGCCACAATGCCTCAAAATGCCACAATGCCTCAAAATGCCACAATGCCTCAAAATGCCACAATGCCTCAAAATGCCAAAATGCTTCAAAATGCCAAAATGCCTCGAAATGCCAAAAATTCTCAACATTCCTCACACCTTCATAGCGGCAGTGCACAAACACGTGTTTAGTTGTTTTTTTTTCTTTTGTACAACTGTGACTATTTCGATGTAAACGATGTGATGTATTTTATTGCCTGATAAGGATAATAAGTCAAGTCAAGTCAAGTCAAATTTTTATTTCCAGATGGTACATTCAATAAGCATTGATTTGCTTTTTTTCATCAAGCCATCTATCTAGGAAAATAAAGGAGAAAAATAAAAATTTCATATGCTTTCTGTGTGTGTGTGTGTGTGTGTGTGTGTTTGTTTGTGTGCGCGCATGTGGCGGCGACCCTCTAGTTTGTCCTGGTGCATCATATTGCTGTATATTGTCATTATTTCTTTGCCCAATGCTTGTTTTCTGTCTCCTACACTTACCAGCATTCCTTCACACAAACTAGCTTTCTTAGCTCTTCGGAGCCCTCCTGTCGCCACAAATCCGACGCCACACCTATCCAAGATGGTGGGAGAGAGTGTATGCATACGGTACGATACTGTCGTGGTGCCGTGGGGTCTTTTACCGTAAAAAGTCGGGGTTGGACGGGGCTGAAAACGGCTCTTTGGCCGGCATCTGTGCTCAAAACGGCCCCTTTTTCGGGCAGGGGGTGGGTATGCGTGCGCGAACGCGCGCGCGCGCTGATGTTTATCAGTGTGTTTGTTTGTGTGCGCGCATGTGGCGGCGACCCTCCAGTTTGTCCTGGTGCATCATATTGCTGTATATTGTCATTATTTCTTTGCCCAATGCTTGTTTTCTGTCTCCTACTCTTACCAGCTTTCCTTCACACAAACTAGCTTTCTTAGCTCTTCGGGCACTCCTGTCGCCACAAATCCGACGCCACACCTATCCAAGATGGTGGGAGAGAGTGTATGCATACGGTACGATACTGTCGTGGTGCCGTGGGGTCTTTTACCGTGAAAAAGTCTGGGTTGGACGGGGCTGAAAACGACTCATTGGCCGGCATCTGTGCTCAAAACGGCCCCTTTTTCGGGCAGGGGGTGGGTATGCGTGCGCGCACGCGCGCGCGTGCTGGTGTTTATCAGTGTGTTTGTTTGTGTGCGCGCATGTGGCGGTGACCCTCCAGTTTGCCCTGGTGCATCATATTACTGTATACTGTCATTATTTCTTTGCCCAATGCTTGTTTTCTGTCTCCTACACTTACCAGCGTTCCTCCACACAAACTAGCTTTCTTAGCTCTTAGTGGCCCTCCTGTCGCCACAAATCCGACGCCACACCTATCCAAGATGGTGGGAGAGAGTGTATGCATACGGTACGATATTGTCGTGGTGTCCTGGGGTCTTTTACCGTGAAAAAGTCTGGGTTGGACGAGACTGAAAACGGCTCTTTGGACGGCATCTGTGCTCAAAACGGAACATTTTTCAGGCGTCGGTGTCGAAACAAGTCCGGCACCACACACGTCGGAGAGGGTAGGGGAGCGAGTATGCATACGGTGCCTGGTAGTACTGGTGCCTCAGGGTCTGTAACCGTGAAAAAGAGGGGGCAGGACGGGCCTGAAAACTGGTCCCTGGGTCCCGTCTTTGCCCCCAAACCGCACCTTTTTGGCAAGGGGGTGGGTATGCATGCACACACGCGCGCGCGCGCTTGTTTTTGTCAGTGCGTTTGTTTATGTGCGCGCATGTGGCGGGCACCCGGCAGCTTGCCCTGGTGCATGATATTGCTGTATATTGTCATCATTTCTGTGCACCCTGCTTGGTTTTCGGTGCGTACACTGTACCCGATTCCCTTGCCACAAACAAGCTTTCTCGGCTCTTGAGGGCGTCGGTGTCGCCACATTCCGGCGCCACACACGTCGGAGAGGGTAGGGGAGCGAGTATGCATACGGTGCCATGTAGTCCTTGTGCCTCGGGGTCTGTCAGAGTGCAAAAGTCGGGGCAGGAGGGGCCTGAAAACGGCCCATCCTTGCCACAACAAGCTTTCCTCTTGAGCCGGTCACATCCGGCGCCACACTCGGGAGGGGAGAGTTGCTACGTGCCTGTAGTCCTGTCTCGGTTGGCAAAAGTCGGGGCAGGAGGGCGAAAGGGTCTTTGGGTCCGTCTTGCCCCAAACGCCCTTTTTGCAGGGGTGGGTGCATGCGCGCAGCGCGCCGCGCTGTTTTGTCAGTGGTTGTTTGTGTGGCGCATGTGCGGCCCGCATCCCTGGTGCATGATATTGCTGTATATTGTCATATTTTGTGCCCCGCTTGGTTTTCGGTGGCCTGCATCGGGGCGAGGGCCGAAGGTTGGGTCCGTCTTTGCCCAATCGGCCCTTTTCGAAGTGGGGCTGAGGGTGGTGTCGCCACGCCGGCGCGCCTGCGTTTGAGTGCGTTTGTTTGTGTGGCGCATGTGCGGAGCCCGGCTTCCCTGGTGCATGATATTGCGATATGTCATGACTGTGGAACGCTTTGGTTTTCGGTGCCAATACCTTTCCGAGTCCTTGGTATCATCACAAGCTGCCGGCTCTTGCGTGGTTTTCGTATGTCGGGCGCCATTCGGACGCGGAGTTTGGGCAGGAGTATGCATAGTTGCCATGTTCTGGTCCTTGGGTTGGTCGATGCAAAAGTCGGGCGACGGGACGGCATAACGGGTCTTGGGGTCCCGTCTTTGCCCAAACGGCCACCTCTGTTGCAGGGGGGGGGGTATGCATGGCGCCAGGCGCCGGCGCGTTGGTCTAGGTTTGTTTGTGTGGGCAGGGCGGGGAACCGGCTTCTGGTGCTTGCCCTTGCTTTTTGTCTATGTTGTGGCCCGCTTGGTTTCGGTGCGTCGCTGCCCGATTTTTGTCACAAACTTTTCTCGCCTTGGCGGGCGCTGCTCCCCACTAATTCGCGCATGTCACATCGTCGGAGCTGCGTGGCGGGAGTATGCATACGGTCCCATTTCCTGCGCTAACCTGCGGTCTGTCGAGGAGTGCAAAAGTCGGGGCAGGACGGCCGGAAAACGGGTCTTGGGTCCCGTCTTTGCCCCAAACGGCCCCTTTTTGCCTGGGTCGGGTGGAGTGGGAGGCGCGCAACGGCGGCTTGGTCCCGTTTGTCACGCTTTGTTTGGTGCGGCTGGTTGCGGGGCGCCGGCGTTTCTGGTGCTTGTTTTGTGGCTATTTGGTATTTGGCGCTGCTTGGTTTGGTGCGTACACTGTACCATTTCTTGCCACACATGTTTTCGCTTGACTGCCGATCCGCTTCCCACAAGTCTCGGCGCAGCACGTCGGAGTGTCGCGCAGCGGAGCAACGCGTGGCATGTGAGTTCCATCGGTGCCTTGGGTCTGTCGTGCAAATCGGGGCAATGGGGGCCGGAAAAGGGTCTTTGGGTCCCGTCTTGGCCCCAAACCGCACCTTTTTGGCAAGGGGGTGGGTATGCATGCGCGCAGGCGCGCGCGCGCTGTTTTTGTCAGTGCGTTTGTTTGTGTGCGCGCATGTGGCGGGCACCCGGCAGCTTGCCCTGGTGCATGATATTGCTGTATATTGTCATCATTTCTGTGCACCCTGCTTGGTTTTCGGTGCGTACACTGTACCCGATTCCCTTGCCACAAACAAGCTTTCTCGGCTCTTGAGGGCGTCGGTGTCGCCACATCTCCGGCGCCACACACGTCGGAGAGGGTAGGGGAGCGAGTATGCATACGGTGCCGTGTAGTCCTTGTGCCTCGGGGTCTGTCAGAGTGCAAAAGTCGGGGCAGGAGGGGCCTGAAAACGGGTCTTTGGGTCCCGTCTTGGCCCCAAACCGCACCTTTTTGGCAAGGGGGTGGGTATGCATGCGCGCAGGCGCGCGCGCGCCTGTTTTTGTCAGTGCGTTTGTTTGTGTGCGCGCATGTGGCGGGCACCCGGCAGCTTGCCCTGGTGCATGATATTGCTGTATATTGTCATCATTTCTGTGCACCCTGCTTGGTTTTCGGTGCGTACACTGTACCCGATTCCCTTGCCACAAACAAGCTTTCTCGGCTCTTGAGGCGTCGGTGTCGCCACATCTCCGGCGCCACACACGTCGGAGAGGGTAGGGGAGCGAGTATGCATACGGTGCCGTGTAGTCCTTGTGCCTTTCGGGGTCTGTCAGAGTGCAAAAGTCGGGGCAGGACGGGGCCTGAAAACGGGTCTTTGGGTCCCGTCTTGGCCCCAAACCGCACCTTTTTGGCAAGGGGGTGGGTATGCATGCGCGCAGGCGCGCGCGCGCCTGTTTTTGTCAGTGCGTTTGTTTGTGTGCGCGCATGTGGCGGGCACCTGGCAGCTTGCCCTGGTGCATGATATTGCTGTATATTGTCATCATTTCTGTGCACCCTGCTTGGTTTTCGGTGCGTACACTGTACCCGATTCCCTTGCCACAAACAAGCTTTCTCGGCTCTTGAGGGCGTCGTGTCGCCACATCTCCGGCGCCACACACGTCGGAGAGGGTAGGGGAGCGAGTATGCATACGGTGCCATGTAGTCCTTGTGTGCCTCGGGGTCTGTCAGAGTGCAAAAGTCGGGGCAGGAGGGGCCTGAAAACGGGTCTTTGGGTCCCGTCTTGGCCCCAAACTGCACTTTTTTTTACGGTGCGCTTACGGGCCCCAGCGCACCAAGGCTGTGCATTATGGCAAGCATACACCCTCCATCACCATCTCTGATATGCGTGGTGCAGGACTGGTCGCGACACCACAGCCCCCAAGAGGTAAGATAGCTAGTTTGTCGGAAGGAAACGCTGTTTAGAGTGTAGGCAACAAAAACATAGTTGGGGCCCAATAAGATGACAGGCACCTATGCACACACTTTCTCTTAAGAGAGAGAGGAGAGAGAGAGAGAGAGAGAGAGAGAGAGAGAGAGAGAGAGAGAGAGAGAGCTGGTCTTGCTATAGTTTGCTTGGTTCTTTTTTTTAACAATGAAGAACTGTAAGTAAAAGTAGCAGTTGTACCGAAATAACAACCAATCAAATGGTACACTTCCAACACACAACTTCTGCGAGTATAAAAGCTTTTTCGTGTTTCTACTCTGCCCATATATACCTATCTAAAAGCGTGCGAAATCCAAATCACCCCTCCTTTCTTCCCTTTTCATTGGTTCCCACTCACAGGTAACTTGCTACCCTCAACAGCAGCAGCAGGATAGGTCTCCACCCCCATCCTCAACCCTAACATGCACCTGCACACATGGGTGCCTACAAACTCAACAGTCTGTCTGTGATACACTTGTATTGAAGGTAAGAGGTTGCTGCTTGGGTATTTATTTGTTTCTAAACATTCTTGAAGATTATTAGAGTTATTTTTCATGTGTATATATTTGGTTTGTATTCTTTCTTAGTGTACATCGATTTCTTTCAAGCACACACACACACACACACCACACACACACACACACACACACACACCACACACACACACACACACACACACAACACACACGCACACAGCACACAACTGTAGGAAGTATTCGTGCAAATGCACACAACCATTCATACATGCAAACATATACATGCATAGGAACATTCATTCATGCAGATAGACTACATGCATGCACAGAATGGCAGGCACAAACTGTGACCAACTTGCACCACCTTTATACCACTCCCCCTCTCCTCCCACTCCCCTTTTTTTCCTTGAATGCTCAGACAGTAGCTTTTGTTGTCTGTCATATGAGCAAAACAGGGTAGCACTGTTAAGCCCCTGACAAGTCAGGCCCAGTGCATCCCTCTTCAGCGTAGAAGAGAACTGTTCTCTTTTTAAGTCTTTCTGCAAAAAAGGCGGAATTTATTTTTTTTTATTTTTTTTTATTTTTTATCGAGTATAACGCAATAAGCACTCGTGCGCTTTTTTACATCCAGTCCCGTGTGTATGCAGTTTTGTAAATGTCATCTATTCCCACCGGCACACAATGGCCTACTCTTACGAAAAGCGGAACAGGATTTAATGTGTGGGCAAGATATTCTGCGTTCGTTTGCACACGGGACTCGTTTATAATGGAATAGACCAAGAAGGCAGACAATAGACAAAAAGGTGGTGACAGGAAGAAAACAACCAAGGCAGAAACAATGAGAGATAGAAAAGAGAATTAGCAGAGAACTTCAAGAGAGTGGTGATGCTATCTATACTGATACCCCGTCCCCCTGGCCCTCCTTTATCCCCACGGGAGATTTGTCCATTTGATATCCCAGATTGTAAAGAGACTTTAGCAGACACTTCAGCAAACTGCCGCCAACTTCTTTCAGAGAATGGGGTCACATTCCAAACTCCTGTTGTTAGTTCCTAAATTCAGCCACCAATCACAGCAAGGCAGCACCTTGTTTGAAAAAAAGCGTGGGCCGTCACTTTTTCCCCATCAATTTGAATTTCAAAACAAACCCGTGCTGCTTTAGTGGCGACGCTGATAGATCTAAATGAGGTCGCCCACGCTGCGTACGTCGCACCGCACCACAGCACGCACGCACGCATGCAACACACACACAGAGAGTACATCGGATTAATACATTCTGTTTAAGTGTAGGACAAGTAGGCTCCCTGTAAAAGAAAAAAATGAAACTTCCTTAGATAATATAAAATACTGAACCAGAGATAAACTTCAGAAATGATGTAAACCCATTGTACAAATGAACAATTTAGGATAGAAAGGTACAACGCTAATTCTCTTAGACGCAGATCAAAACCTGGTTACTGTACATCCCAAGATAATCAAAGATTTAAACAAAATGACAAACATAGCCAACCACTTGCTAATACTTCCAAGACCCAGAAATAAACTGTTACAAATTGACCTTCTTGTACTCAGGTTAGGCTCCCAAAACTTTGGAACTTACCAAAAACAAAGATCAGTCTAAAACACATCTAAAATATAATTATTTCATAAATTATTAAGTGTTTCGGTGGTCTGAGGTAATGCGCCTGTCTAGAAAGCGAGAAGTCCGGGTCGATGTGCGGTGGTTCGAATCCAGTTTTGACCCAAACTTTTCCCCCAACCATTAGATCATGAATGCTGGTCTAGGTGCTAGTCTTTCGAATGAGACGATAAACCGAGGTCCCGTGTGTTACCCCTCATTATTTAGCGCACGTAAAAGAACCCAAGGCAACAAGAGGGTTGTCCCTGGCAAAATTCTGTAGAAAACAGCCACTCTGATAGGGAAAGAAATACAGCTGCACACAGGAAAAAGAAAAAATAATGGGTGGCGCTGTACTTGTGGCGACGCGCTCTCTTGTGGAGAGCAGCCCGATATTTTGACGCAGAGAAATTTGCTGTGATATAAAGGGGTTTAGAACATGATTTGTAAACTTGTACAGTGATCTTTCCTTTATGCCTCCCTTTTCTGTTTCACTTGAACGTGTTTGTAGTGGGGTTTATTGTTTCCCTTTTTACACCTTCACACCTCTTTAAGTCACGGCACATTTCTCTGTGTGAAATTCGGGCTGCTCTCCCTGGAGAGAGCGCGTCACCACGAGAGCAGTGTCACCCTTGTTTCTTTTTTTTCTTTTCCCGTCTACAGCAGTCTTTGTTTCCCTATCAGAGTGGCTGTTTTCTACAGAATTTTGCCAGGGACAACTCTCTTTTTTTTGCCGTGGATTCTTTAACGTGCGCTAAATATTTTTTTTGTAAGACATGGGACCTCGGTTTACCGTCTCATCTGAACGACTAGCACCCATACCACCACTCATGGTCTAATGGATGGGGGAAAAGTTTGGGGCCCAAACAGGGGTAAAACCACGGCACACTTCCGACCTGGACTTTTCACAATCTTTGGCAGGCCTTTTACCTCTAGACCACCACCCATTCAACAAATGAAAGGAAAGCTAAGAAGGCTCTTTCTTTTTTTCTAGTTGTAACTGAAATCAATATAATGTGTGCGTGAGGTGGGGAGATGGAGGTGTTACTGATGTTATTGCTGTCTTAATGAGGTATGACCCTAGTTTATATAGTCATAATGATGTATTAATATATCCTATCTAGGAGTACCCATCTGCTGATGTGGCGATCTAATATTAGACCCTCACAGCTTTGGGTGTGTGTGTGTGTGTGGTGTGTGTGTGTGTGTGTGTGTGTGTGTGTGTGTGTGTGTGTGTGTGTGTGTGTGTGTGTGTGTGTGTGTGTGTGGTGTGTTTTACATCATGGGTGACTTTCCTTTCATTTTCACGGAATTCCGTATTTTCGAATTTGGATTTTTACAAAAAAAGAATATTAGATCCAAGACCTTGAATCCTGTTGAAAATGATCAAGGGGACAACCTGTGATGAGTTCTTCCTTGAAAATCCTTGACAGTGAAAGCTTGTCTATCTGAGGTATTCTCATTAAAGAGGATGATAAACTAAAGATACATTTTTGTTAAGAAAGATGAATAAAGGTTTAAATACGTGAGTGCGTGGATATCATGAATAAGGACTAGCAGACAACAAAGTTTTCCAGGGAGGTAAATATTCATTTGAAGCAAGAGTTTGAAGCTGAAGCCAACTTCCAAGGGCAGGTGTGACGCTTTGTTTGGACTCCGGCTGCTAGGAAACAGATACAAGGTTACAAATACAGCGCACCGATGTGCCTCATGCTAGGGCCTACATGAAATCTAGGCTTAGTGCTGATTTTGAAAAAAAAAAAAACGTGATCAAGACAAGTGATCTTTCGTTTGCTTTATGCTAGTTTTGAAAAACGACGTGATCAAGACAAGTGAACATTGTATCCCTATGTTTCCACACAAGGATATTTCGTCTCAAGTACAGCATTCTTTTGCTGACTAATATTAACTGGTAGATGTGGTATCAAATTGCATTAAACTAATAGATAATGAATTTGCGATTAGTTTTATCTTTGGTAAACTAGATTTTTCTAAACCATTATGAATATTATATATATATATATATATATATATATATATATATATATATATATATATATATATATATATATATGTATATGTATATATATATGTATATATATATCATTGACTGAATTATTCTTTTATATCGAGGATAATGGAATAAGCACTCATGTGCTTTTCACATCCAGTCCCTCTGTGTATGCAGGTTTTTGCAAATCGTGTCATCTGTTCCCACCGGCACACAATGGCCTACTCTCACGAAAAGTGGAACATGATTTAACATGTGCGCAAGATTTTCTGCATGCCTTGGTACACTGGGCATCGGTTTATAGTCTCATCCAAAGGACTTTTGTATATATATAAATATACATATAGAGAGGGAGAGAGAGGTGGGGAGGGAGAGAGAGGGAGGGAGGGAGGGTGAGAGAGAGGGACGGAGAGAGAGAGACAGAGACAGACAGTGACAGACAGAGAGAGAGATAGAAAACTCGAACTCGGAACTCCATTTTAATTGTAAGGCCACAGGCCTGTATTCAAGGGGGTACACATTTTAACAGAAGAAACTACAAGCAAAACTACAAGCAAAACAATAAACAAACAAAAGAATTTTGGCATTGTCATGAGTTATCTACCAAACAAACACAAAATACTTCAACTTTTTGTACACCGAATATACTTAAGTCCCCGCCCTTATCAGGGATACAATCAAGATTTAAAAAACTCAAACTAAACAATAACAAGAATAATGAAATAGCAAGAACAAGAAACTGTACCCAGTACCAAACACAGACAAGAAATAAGGACGGCAAGACTATATATAACAAGGTGATAAAAAATCCGCTCATTCAGAAAACGAAAATCAGAAATCACAAAGAAATGATGATTTTGATTATAAAAAAGCGCTAATAGATAAAGAGCAAACTAGAGAACATAATGAGATAAACAACTGAAAACATCAGTCCACCACCATCTATTTTTCAGATAAGTCATATGAATCATACATTTTGATAAAAGGAAAAAAGCAAACTAATATCCTTGAGAGAGAGAGAGAGAGAGAGAGAGAGAGAGAGAGAGAGAGAGAGAGAGAGAGAGAGAGAGAGAGAGAGAGAGAGAGAGAGAGAGAGAATATATTGATTATTTATTCTTTGATATGGGGGATAATGGAATTAAGCACTCATGTGCCTTTTTTTTGTCCAGTTCCACCGCATGTGTATGCAGGTTTGATTTAATTGCAATCTGTTCCACGCAGCACACGTGGCCTACCTTTACAGATAATCGGAACAGATTTAAGTGTGCGCAAGATGTTATGCTGCTAAGCAACACGGGGCCTCGGTTATCAGTCTTCGAAAGACTTTTGGGAGAGTGGAGTCGCATGATGCTACACACCTCAGGGGAAATCCTCCAAGGGAGTCAAACTCCCGTCGTCAAATGCAGCCAATGTTCTGAGATTAGCTATCCGTCGCTCAGGGGAGAGGAGAGAGAGGAGAGAGAGGAGAGAGAGAGAGAGAGAGAGAGAGAGGAGAAGGAGAGTGAGGAGAGAGAGAGAAGAGAGAGAGAGAGAGAGAGAGATTCTGAGAGAGATCGAAGAGAGAGATAGATAGAGACACGATGAGGACAGATAGATGAGAGAGAGATTTCAAATCTGAAAAAATTTAATGATGTACATTCCGCCTTGGCCACATAATGAGAAGAGTATTTAATTTTGATTTATTTATTTGATTTATTCTTTTATATCGAGGATAATGGGATAAGCATCTCGTGCTTTTTTTTTACATCCAGTCCCCGCGTGTATGCAGTTTTGTAAATGTCATCTGTTCCCACCAGCACACGATGGCCTACTCTTCCGAAAAGCGGAACAGGATTTAGCACAAGATGTTCTGCATGCGTTCGCACACGGGGCCTCGGTTTACAGTCTCATCCCAAGGACTTTTGGGGAGAGTGTAGTCAGCACTGATGTTAACTCCAGGATAAAAATCTCCTCCAACAGACTGAACCTGGGTTGTCAAATTGCCAGCGCAATGTTTTGACCACTAGGCTATCCCACAGAGAGAGAGAAAAGAGAGAGAGAGAGAGAGAGAGGAGAGAGAGAGAGAGAGAGAGAGAGAGAGAGAGAGAGAGAACAGGTGTCAAAAAAAAGAGAAGAAGCCCTGTACACACACACTGCATGTGATTGCGTGAGAAACAGCTGATTGGCTTAAAACTATGTATAGACTTTCTGCGTCTGCGCAGAGTGAACGCGTTTCCTTTCCGACAAGACAGCATGGTTGGTGTTGGTGTCTCTACCATTTAGGTCAGTAATCGGTTTTCATCTCTGTTCCTACTTATTCTACGCCATCTCATTTAGTACTGTGAAGCATTTAAGTGCATAACGTTTATTTTTCATAAGAACTGCTTATTTCATACTTAGTGTTATTTCAAGGCATATTTTTGCAAAAAGAAAATAAATAGCTTCAGAAATGTCAGGCGTACAAGTGACCATGTGCTCAGTGTGTCACGTGGTGCACCGTTCGCAAGTTCGCTCGCAGTGGATGTGCGTTCAAGTTTCCAGATTTGCTTGTTACCAACTGGTCGCACGATCTCGTATTCTGATATACTTATGTTTTCCGAGTAAGCGGCCTCTTTCTGCTTTGTCACTTTATTATTAGTTGTTACTAGTGGATGGGGGTCTAGAGGTAACAGGCTTGCTTAGAAAGTGAAAAGTTCAGGTCGGAGTGTGCAGTGGTTTGATCCCCGTCTGAGCCGACACTTTCCCCATCCATTAGACAATGAGTGGTGGTTTGGGTGCTAATGTTTCGGATTAGATGATAAACCAAGGTCACGTGGTTACACAAAATTATTTATTGCACGTAAAAGAATCCACGTCAACAAGAGTTGTCCCTGGCAGAATTTTTAGAAAAAGCCACTCTTACAAGGAAACACAGTTACAGACAGGAAAAAAATGAATGGGTGGCGCTGCTCTTGTGGCGACGCGCTCTTCCCAGGGAGAGCAGCCCAAATTTCACGTAAAGAAATCTGCCTTAAGGTGGTGTAAAATGTAAATGTGAGATATAAATACTGTTCATAAACTGTTTTATTAAAACATGAAAAAGGATTACCTCATCAGGCTAAATCATGGACAAAATTTGTTTCGATATATATTTATTTTTCTTTTTGTGGGGGGGGGGGGGGGGGGGGGGGGGGGGTAGGAGGGAGGGGCGGCAGTTTATGGCTTTCTCCAGCTGTCAACTCCATCTCACAGTGGGTTCTTTGACATTTGTAAGATGTAATTTTTTGAAGACTTGTTTTTTTCAAATATAAAATATCTGAATTAAGCAAATCATTTTGTTTTTATTCTGCGCTGCGGATAGAGCTAAGAGCTTCCTTCACCAGCAATTGTTTTCCCACCATGTAGGTAACTTCTTCGGACATTGAGGATATTATCTTAACACATAAGCGTGCATGCGGTTTGGGGTTTTCTTTTCAAAATGTCATTTGTTTTTATCGGCTTATTCTTTTTAAAAGCGATACGTGCTCAAGATGTTTTGCGAATACCTTTGCACACTCTACCTCAGTTTATTCTGTCATCCAAAGGACTTTATCGGGAATGGAGTCATTACTTCCCCCCCCCCCCCCCCCTTTTTTTTTTCCTCGGCTAGAGCTCGAGTCACCAATGGTGAGATTTTATCGTAGTGACCGTTTTTGCCTATTTATTTATCGATTTATTCTTTTATATCAAGGATAATGGAATAAGCAACCATATCCTTGTTTTACATCCAGTCCCCATGTGTATGCAGTTTTATAAATGTCATCTTTCCCACTGGCACACGATGGCCTACTCTTACGTAAAGCGGAACAGGATTTAACGTGTGTGCAAAATTGTGCGTACGTTCGCACACGGGGCCTCGGTTTATAGTTGTGGTAGCTTCATTCCGACTTCAGAGAGAATTTGGCACTTTTTTTTGGGGGGGGGGGGGGGGGGCGTCCCCCTACCTGGGTTCGTCTCCCATCCTGGGCTCAAGCTCCGATGTTCACCAATGGTGACATTTTTTTAATTTTTGGCTGCCTCATCTGAGACGTTCTCCTCCCACCCTTCCCAGGCCATCCAATCTCCCCGCCACAGCCATACCCAGATTTATGTTGCATCCCCAGGAAGAGAGTCCCACAGGGAGCCTGTCAATATGTTAGGCCACTGTGGGGCCACCAGCCAGAGGGGCCCTGCACTGCTGCTGGGTCACTTTGGTGGTGTTCAGGGATGCCTGTTCTGAGCTAACATACGCAGGACACCACCTACTAAGCCCCCTAATCTGACAGTATCGGCTCAGTCGTGGAGCCGGAGTGAGCGAGTCGCCCATCCGAGGTGGCGGCCACCACAATGTCCCTCCAGCAACCACCCCTGTAGACTCTCCAGCCCCAAAAGGCTTTGACACAAACTCACCACAGGCACAGCAGTTGTGAGATTTTGCGTCAGCGACCATTTTTGCCCATCAATAATCTGCAGTCCAAGTTTGTGGACGATGTTTCTCCATCTATTCCTCTCAGCACGCAATGGCCTACTCTTCCAAAAGACGGAACGGGTTTTAAAGTGTGTTGGATGTTCTACCTGCATTTGCGCATGGGGTCTTGGTTGATGGACTTTCAGGGAAGTGGAGTTGGCACTAAAGTTAACTCCAGGGGGAAATCCCCTTTAATAGGTCTCGGATGGTGGCTTGAACCTGCCCCTTGAGATCGTGGGCTGAACGTTTTTACAACTAGGCTATTCTGCGCGCTTCCATGCGCATGCGCGCGCACACACACATGATCGCAACATACACACACGCACGCACACACACACACACGCACGCACCACCACATGCACGCACGCACGCATGCACGCACGCATGCATTCACACACACACGCGCAGAGTGTCGATGTTCATCGTATCTCTTTTTGTTATGTGCAGGATGGAGAGACCAATAGACGGGTAGGCAGAAAAGCAGGCAGAGTGACCAACCAGTCACAGACTTGAGCAGTATTTTGTATTTTGTACCACTCTTATGTGGTAAAAATATGGATAATGGTGGCCGTTTTGGCATACAAGCAGGTTAGTTATTAGTCAAAAATTGTATGCTTTGTAATTGTGCCTATTTGAATCTCTGTCTGTCTCTCTCGCTCTCGCTCTGTCATTCTCATGGGTGATTTTCCGTCCGTTTTAAACGAATTTTGTATTGATTTTGGATTGAAAAATTACATGGGTTTATTTGGGGCTTATCACTATCTTCATTAATAAATTCAACTCGGGGATTTTGGAAACGGACGCGATTTTTTTTAAAAAATTACAGTAGGCCGGAAATTGTTGATTTCAGAGCTGGGAGATTGTAATTGATGAGAAAGTACATGAAGTAAGCAAGAAATAACCTTACTTTGGACTTGTTTATCTGCTTAATTGTGGTTCTTTGACAATACCATAGCCCATTTGAATACAAAGGCAGGCTGTCGGAAACCACTAAGCTGATTCCAGAACTTGAAAATTGGTATTGTCATAAACAATCCATCAGTGAAGCAACAGGAACAACCATAGGACGGGTCAATTTGGGATTTAAAGAAAACTTTTAAACCAATGTGTCAAAAGCTAGGTACCATTATGTCTATGAGCCATTGTGTTCACATGCATGTATGTACACAGGCAGACAAGCCAGCTGACTGACAGCCCTTTCCCAGCTACTAATGGTAATATGCTAATTGCTAATGGTAATTGCTAATGCTAATGGTAATTGCTAACACTTTTATTTCTTAACCTGGCCCGGCATGTGGACACAAAAGGCAGATAGATATAATGATACAAGACGTGACACAGAAACAAACTTTTAAAAAATTTCTCGCGGTTTAGGTGTGGATGAGTAGAGAGGGGGTGTTAGGGGGAAAAGGACGTTAGACAGAAGGGGTGGGATGGATAGCTGTATGTATGAAAGGGTATAAGAGTAATGGCCGAGTCGTCAGTGTGAGTTTAAAAGCAAGAATAGGGAATGCGAAAAACATGTTTTTTTTGTAGAGGAGGAGGAGATTTTAGCAAAAGAAGATTTTTAAATATAAAAGCGGGGGAGGGGGGGTGTGGTGGGAAATGCAGTCTACCAAGATGATATTTTGTGCGTGCGCGCGGCGTGTGTGTGTGTGTGTGTGCGCGCGCGCGCGCGAGGGAAAGAGAGAATACGTGTGGTGCGTGCGTGTGTGAGGATTTCATGAAATAATACGAAATGTAACGCATATCATTTGCATTAACAAAAACATTTTCGAGACTACAAGTGCAAAAATGTAAATTGTACTCACGACTATAAATTTACTCAATTTAAAAAATAAATATAAAACACTAAACGTGAACACCCATCTTGGATACACATATCTGTAGGTAGTACATCCTTCTGCAATTCAAAAAAACGCTAATCCTAATAAAGTTGAAACAATCACCTATAGCACTCATGTCATTTTATTTACAGTAACGGTTTTTAGAATACAATGCCGTTCATTCGTTCTGTTTTAACTGGCAATGAATGATTATCACACCTGAAACTAAATAATGTAAATATAGCTACGATACATGTGACACAAAAGTAATTGGCATAATCAGTGGGAATATGCTCCTTTTTTCCCAAGAATATAAAATCAGCATCCACTTGAATATTATGGGACAGGACCGTTAAGGACTGCAAAAACTGCGTAGACCTGCCTTATGTCCTGGATTTCTTGAAATTCAAAAGGCAGGTGTGTAATGGGCATCTGTAGACCAGATTACTTCATTGGTTGTTCAGTGGTGCAAAAGAAAATAAGAAAAAATACGCCTCTAATTCTTTTTAAGTTCACATACTGTCTTTTTTATCATTACATATGTTTGTGTTTTTTGTCGAAAGGTTTCCGTTCCTTTGAGGTGTTTGCATTGGTTCTCAGTCAAATTATTCAGTTTTATACGTCTATAAATAAAGTTTATGCATTGAAGTGTCCAACAGAAGTAGGTAAAAGACCCTTTCTTCTGAAATAAGAAAATTTCCTTTTTTTTTTAAAGTGTGCTACCTAAAATGATGGATGGACACGTTCCAAATCGGTAGCTAATACAAGTCACATCAAAACCAGTGGTTGATAACTAGACGCCAATATGTTACGAAAATCAGAATGTGTGAGGGTGGGCATCTTTTATTTGCATTTTTGTTTTAGATGCCATTGTGTTATTGAGACCACGAGATTCCATTGAAAACAAAAGTACAAGAAAAAAGGCGTTTCAGCTAAATAGAACGAAATCACCGTAGTTATTGATTTTTGTGGGGTTAGGAAAAGTCATAATTGTAAAGAACACCAAGCCAGACTCCTCTTAGACATCATAATCATCGATCCCACAAATTGGGGTGTGCTATTCATTGATGTTTTTTCCTTTATCGAATCTCATTTGCTTGCTGTATCCATTTCGTTTTGTTTGTGACACATCGTTTTTAAAATTGACGGCAGTGGCTTTTGTCAGTGATATTTAGCTAAAACAAAATAAATTTGAGTAATGAGAAGGATTATGGATGATAAAGTTTGGATAATGATGAAAAGTCTGGATCATAATATGTAGATTGTTTGTTTTTTTAAGTCTACAAAATCAGTAGATTTGGATACATAATTTTTTTTTAATGATACGTGAATTTGTGTCAAGAAGGTCTGTATTAGAAGTAAACATGGGTAATGATAAGAGTCTGGATGATAAGTTAATTTGGATCTGAAATTTAATCTATCCATTGAGGCAACGTTGAAGTGACTAATGTACAGTTTTTTTTAATTATTAATAGTTTAGGGTCATTGGATAATTACGACTGAAGTTGTGTCAAGTCACTTTTCATTCCAAGCAGTTAACAGCATGACATAAAAATTCAACGCTTTTTGTCCGTAATAATATGTGATCATTTTATATATAATTATATATATATAGAAGAGCAGACAGACAGACGACAGACAGAGACAGACAGAGAAAGACAGAGACACAGAGACAGACAGACAGATAGATGTATGTGTGTTTGCGTGAATGAGTGAGTGAAAGTGAGTGAGTGTGTGTTTGTGCTTGTGCGTGCGTGCGTGCGTGCGGTGAGAGAGAGAGAGAGGAGAGAGAGAGAGAGAGAGAGAGAGAGAGAGAGAGAGAGAGAGAGAGAGAGGAGTGTGTGTGTGTATGTGTGTGGGAGTGGGGATAAGCTCCCGCCACCCCATAAAATACTCAAGGCGTGCGTCTCAAACAGCCTCTGACAACTAAAGTCAGCTCAACCTGGAAGCCCGGCAGAAGTGTTGTGACAGACAAAAGAAGGGACGAAGGCGGGTCACTGGCGCCTGGAACCCAGTCGTTTGGGGTAAACCGAACTGGTCATTCTGGGAAGGCAGTTCGTCTGGGGAAAGGAAAACTCTGACTTCAAACCTCTGCTGCTTTGTGGCTGTATGCAGTCACAGAAAAGGCTATGAAAGTAAATCCAGGAAGAAAAGAGAATCGAGAGAGGTGCACTTAAGTTAGTTGGATGTGGACAAAGATTTTTTTCTGGCAACTCCTCACAGTCAAACCAGAGCCAAATGTAATGCCCAAGACTGCCTTGGATTTTGCCAGAACAGCCAAAATGGGGGGTGGGGAGGGGGGTGATCAAAGGTTCTTGTCGTCTGGTCGCCCAGGCTCCAATCTCACGGTCTGGTAAGAGCACAACACGGACGGCAGCAGTTACAGATTATCACTCCCTGTTCGATCGGCGTCAAGTTGGACACCAGAGGTTGTCTTCGATGGTGGGAGGAATCATCGTACTCCACGGGTCAACTACTGCCCACCTCCAGGCAGGAATCGAGGAAGGTGCTGATTTTCCACGGTCTGCCTGCTCCTGTGGAGTTTGGAGTTGAGAGCCCCATGCTTGACAAGCTGACGGCCAGGCTCAAGGCGAATTTAATGATTATCAGAGGAAAGAAGCGAGGACAACAGCTGGAATGCACGCACTATAAATACAGGACTGACAGAAAGCTTTCAAAATGTAGACAAAAGCGTGATACACATGCGTATTATAGGTTGGAACTTAGGTTGTTTTTAAATTATGGTAGGGAGCTTGATACACTAGTGCTATGGACAGGGAACTTCATATATCAGTATTATTGGTATGAGCTTAATACATTTTAGCATTGTGGATAAGGAGCTTCATACATTAGTATTAGGGATAGGTAGTTAAATTCATTCCAGCTGTCCAATTAGTATGGACTTCATCAGTACTGAAGTTCGTATAGTAAAGCTCTCAAAGCGTTCTTGTTTTAGACTCAGTTGTGAAAATGGTTTAGAGCTTTTTTTCCGGTTCGCGCGTCTGTGTCAATATTTATCATATGTTTTATTTATTGTGCCCGAATTAGAAATGAGATAGATAAGCGTGTGGAGTACCTTTTCTTTTGGGGGGTTTGTTCTTTGTGTATATATGTTTTGCTGTGTTGTGAGAGAAGTCTGTGAGGTGTAGGAGAGAGAGAGAGAGAGAGAGAGAGAGAGAGAGAGGGAGAGAGAGGAGAGAGAGAGAGAGAGAGAGAGAGAGAATGTGTGTGTGAGCAAGCGATGTGTCTATGTGTCTGTTAGTGCGTCCGAGAGAGGGAGGTGCGTGCGTGCATGCGTGCGCGCAAGCAATGTTTCTGGGGGTAAACGTCTGTATGTGTTATAGTTTTTGACCGGTTAGAAGTCAAGTTTGTGAATGCTTCATTCTTGTCATCCCCTCCTTTTCCCCCTCCTCTTTACTTCTTTTTCTTGAAGTTATTGATCTAGATGTCAACTGCGTATTTGCTTCATTTTCTTCAATTTTTGGTCTTTTCAGTAAGAATTTTGTTTACTTAATAGTTGCGAAAATACGTCATTCTTTTCTTCTCTACGAGTTGTTCAACTGTTTTTAGACAACTGCTTAAATGCTCCATTTTTCTTCTTCGTGACTTATTGTTTGATTCCTACCCTCCCCCCTTCCAGCCCCTTTAACTTTTGCCCTGTTGTCAAGAATTTGTCTTTATTACAATTCGATGTCTATATATTTCAGATGGAATCGCATCTGATAGATTTCCGGACACCCAAAAACTGACAAATTATACTATGGATTCACCAGAATAGTTTAAGGCTAAAGGAATGTTAATTGAAGCAGGTGATTAAGTTGTTGACTTCCTTGCTGAAGTCTTGTTCAATTTGAAGGTGTATTGTGATTTTTATTCTCTCGTAATCTAAAGATTGCGGGTTCGATCCCAGCTTTCGGCTATGGCGTTGTGCCCTTGGAAAAGGCACTTTACGGCTATTTTCTACCCACCCAGGTGTAAAAGGGG
The DNA here is from genome assembly GCA_030674155.1 of Stramonita haemastoma. Taxonomy (NCBI): domain Eukaryota; kingdom Metazoa; phylum Mollusca; class Gastropoda; order Neogastropoda; family Muricidae; genus Stramonita; species Stramonita haemastoma. The sequence continues at coordinate 36,796,812 of CM060340.1, forward strand.
TACCAACCTTGTGTTGGGGGTTAACCCTGCGAGAGACAGGCGTCCTATCCAAGGGGGAGTCTGTGACTCTCAGTCGCTTAACGCCACAAAACCGGGATAAGCACCGGCCTGATGAGCCTTAGGCTCGGGATAGACTTAATTAAATTAATTAATTCAAAATGTTGGGACTTTTTTGTCGCATTTTATGCCACACGCCTTCCGCGAATATCAGAAGAAGAAAAATTCTACAGTAGATTCTTGTAAACATTGACACCAAGTTTTGGCGCCATCACAAAGTCTGTAACTAGCTAGAACATGACATTTATGACGATGATATATTGATTGCAACCGGAATCACACACACTTACGTAGGTTAAAATCTACATAGCTCATATTTCAGTAAAATAGAGATTAAATAACTGCCCTTCTTATAAAAAAAAAATTCATCCAGTTCACTGGTAATATGCGAACTGTTTTCCGATCTCTCTTCCGTTCAGTGTTCCTTTATCACTGCTCTGTTTTAGCAAGCATTCTACAAAAGTGCAAGTTTCTATTTTTCATGTCACTGTAGTTATCATGGTTGTGCTGTCGCCATTGACAATTTAGGGGATGGGTGGGAGTCCCATTCCTGTGTATACTTTGTTCATAAATCTTAAAGATGTATAGAAAACGGTGGAGAAAAGTGTTCATCCTCATCAGTAATATTAAGTTATTCACTACTCCATTGTCACGTGAATCCGGCCTCATTGTCTAGCCCATACCTCTGATTAGTCTCCCTTCATCTTTGGGGGGGAGGGTTGAAGATGGACTAGTACCCTGCCTGTACAAATAAGAGAACGAAATTTTGATAGGAAATGACCTGTGGCCACCACGGGTCACCACAGCTCCCTTACCCCCATCCCCTTACCCCCATCCCCTTACCCCCATCCCGAACCCCCACCCCTTACCCCATCCCGAACCCACCACCCACCTTACCCCATCCCGACCCCATCCCCTTACCCCATCCCCTTACCCCCATCCCCGATACCCCCATCCCCTTACCCCCATCCCTTACCCCATCCCCTTACCCCATCCCCTTACCCCCATCCCCTTACCCCCATCCCGATACCCCCATCCCCGACACCCCCATCCCCGATACCCCCATCCCCGACACCCCCATCCCCGATACCCCCATCCCCGATACCCCGCCTAAAGCTTCGTTTTTCTCAGTACCCCACTAGTGCTGTCGCGCGGGTAGGACAATGGCGAGATGATGTTGACTTTCATTCTGGGCCGAAATTTGTACCAGGCAAAGCAGAGGATTCAGCAACGGATTACTGCTCATCACCTGCTCATTACCCGACATAGCAGAGTAAAAAAAAAACTTGAGGGTGTGACACACCGGTTTTCAGATCTGGGTCCCAGCCGTATCAAAGCCGAGTTACAGCCGCAGTTGCGTGGCTACCGCCATTACCGTGACCCGAGAGGGCCTGAAGATTTACTTTTCTTTTGGAGATGGGGAAAGGAGGGCGAGCTCCATTCAGAAGCTGGCCTGTTTATGGTGTTTTCCTTGGTCGGTGCGGGGCACTGATGCTGAGAACGTACCTAGATTCACTGATGGGCCACATTCGAAAACTGCACCGGTGGTGGATTACAGCAGTTTGTCACTGAATGGGAGTCTCCAGCCGTAGAAGTTAGGCGAGGCCAGCCGAGGTCCTGCCCCACGTCAGATTCAGTTCCCCGTTCCTGCTTGTATTTAATGACTACCTGTAGCGTGCGAGGGTGGAAGTACGCATGTGCAACTTTTTTTTTGTTGACATGTGAGTTTTTCGTTACACATTCTTTCCATGTCGGAGGGTATAGGTTTGGGGTATAGGGTTGGAGAGATTGATAGAGGAGATTGGATAGAAATATAATGTAGTTACTTGGTAGTATGATTGGTTTTTAATGAATAAATGCTCTATTTGCCTGCGTCTGTGGTGATGTGGACAGGTGATGCCCTGTTGATTGCCAGATTTCAGGACGCTGGTAACGAACCAGTCCCCCCCTTGGCCACCTTCTCATGGTGGCAGTTTATTTTTTAATTTTTAGGTGTAGGGGGAGGGGGGGTGTAAACCTGCAGAAAACAGTTCATTATTCTTCTGACTTAGAAGAAGCTAAAATAACTTAAGAAGTTAGGCAGAAAGCATACTTCTCTCTGTAGAATCTTTGCACAGAAGCCTTGCATCTAGATCAGGAAATGCATCGTGATCAAGCTAATTTTATAGAGAAAACCGATCGGTAACTGCATTTCCGTGCTGTATATAATAAGCACTTGAATGAACAGTTTGGGAAACTATTTTACTGATTGTGAATACTCGTCAGAGATTAAATCCAGTGCTTGCTCTGGAAACGAAAACTTTTCCACTTTGTTACATTTTTAACCTGTACAGCAGAGACATGATCTTATTTCGTGTCTTCACAACTGCTGTGTAAAACAAAATGGCACGGAAGTTTATACATAAAATGTACACAGTATTATTATAGTTGCATACCGGCAGTCTTTTAATGATTTCAGGACAAATCAAAGAAAATGAACATGTTAGTTGTACAAGTGTTCATGGCATCATTGATTTTTATGAAACAATTCCAAAATTACTCTAACCTTAGCAAGTACAAGTCATACAAAATGTATAGGCCTACACGTGTATCATTGTAGCTTGTACAAGAATTTTGTACACTTTTTCGTAATTTGCGTTGGTTTGTATAAATAAAACATGTTAAAATTTTGTAGCAGTGACAGTGTGTAAATTGCTCTGTCGGAATGGTTCCAAAAGAAAAGCCTATGGTAGTAAATCCAGAAATAATGTTAGAGCCGAGCCCAGACGGCAGTTGGCCGTAGACAAATACTTCTTTCCGGCAACTCCTGCAGGAATAAGAGACAGCAAACCCAAGCCGTCATTCTGGCATCCGGATTTGTCTTCAACAAGTGTGGCAGAGACTGCCATGCATGATTTGGTCTGCTGAACCAGTCCAGACACTGCTTCCAAGACTGATGTGGTCAAAGAAGATTAGGTCATTGTATCAAATACAGAGAGTTTACTGCCTGTTATTACTTGTGCCTATATCCTTTCTGACTAGCTTTGTTCAGTGTATTTTGAAAGACTAGCTGACTGACTTCTTCTCTAAGTGTACATGACTTAAATGTTAAGTTTTCAGTCAATGTAGGATACTGTTGAAAAGAAAACTTTCAGATGCATATGATTTAGCACATAGCTATTTCGTATAATTAGCTTATTTTCTGAATCATCTTCTTTCGCAGAGAGGGCTGTCTCAAGATTCTGCCAGAAAATGTTATTAGACGCGTATGATTGAGCAAATTCTCTCTGATCATATTTACCCTGAAAGTTGCGAGTCTTTACAGGATTTGGTAAGAAAATATCATTA
>CM060340.1:36805195-36829572 GCA_030674155.1 Stramonita haemastoma
AAACGCATGCATGCATACATTTATACAGATTCACACACACACATGTACAAACACACATATGCATTCACACAAACACACACAAGCTCTCCCCCCTCCCCCCTTCTCTCTCTCTCTCTTAAATGCGCGCACACACACACACTTACACATACACAGACATGCAACCGCATGCACGCACGTGGTGGCTGGCACACAACGCTCAACCCCTCCCCATGTAACAGTCAGAGGCACCAAGCAAAAGCACACACAGAGGGTGAGTACCTTAGCCTGTCAACACGCAGGCTGGAGAAAACCCCTACCGTGCTTTATTATAGAATGGGTCCTGGCTGGAGGCACTGGGGAACAGTGGGGTTCGCGAGACCACGTCACCAGCAATGACACATAGCCAGACACATGCATACAGTCACGCACACGGACATGCACATATGCATACACACACATGCAGGCACATACACATGCTCTCTCTCTCTCTCTCTCTCTCTCTCTCTCTCTCTCTCTCTCTCTCTCTCCTCTCTCTCTCTCTCTCTCCTCTCTCTCTCTCTCTCTCCTCTCTCCATCACACACACACACACACACACACAGAAGAAGTGGGACTTTAACTCTCACACAAACCTGCACATACACACATGCACACAATGCACACACACACGCACACATACACACACACATTATATGCACATGCACACAACTGGGACTTTAGTTCTCACACAAACCTACACACACCTACTAAGAAGGTGGGACTTAGTACACCTTGGGGATGGTGAAGGATGGATCCTTGTTTGACAACCTGGAGGGGGGTGATCCTGTAGAGGTTTAGAGTCTTTGTATCATGGGGTTATTTTATTGGTAATTACTTGGAACACTGATAGTGATGGAGTTAAAAGATTTTAGTGAGTGTATCGAGTAGCGGTTTCATCAGGTCAGACTTCAGTTTCTGTGCTCAAAACATACATGTAACCATGCAAATATCTGCAAACTCTTCAACCTCTATTTGCAAATATATGTGCACATACACATGACCAGGCACAATCACTTTTTAGTAGATATACTTTAAAAGGAAGGCACACGCACATGTACTATTTGTACACACACACATACACACACACACACACACACACACACACACACACACACACACACACACACACACACACACACACACGGACTCGTGTAAATGCGTGGATGCATGTAAACACACATAGTCATACATGTACTCACTTGGGCACATGAGCAAACACACACACATAAAAGCGTGGGCAACACACACACATACACACACACATACGCACACACACACATACACACACACATGCGGGTATGCATAATAGTAAACACTCCTACACGTCTTTGCGTGCACAAAACCCGTGCATAAGTATATACACACACACACAAGCACACAAAAATTCTCAGTAATGAACACACACGCATGTGTGTGCGCACACAAACATGTGCGCAATTGTATATTGGCGTCAAAGATTTTTGTAAGTTCTTCCGTTAGTTTTTGTAATTTTGCCTTTTCTCTTAAAAAATGACGCCAAATTATATATTATGTACAACAAAGCCTAGGGTGCTTATGAATTTGGTGCACAGAATTTACTTCTGATTACATATTCAGAGCATGTGTACGTTTTATCTTTTGTATACGAGCCTTTCTCTGTATCTTTTCCATTGATATTTCTTCTGTCTTCTCGGTTCCTCATTTCTTTCCAAACGAAAGTTTAAAACACACACGTTAAATTTACAAACACTCTTTCTTTTACGAGCAGTGGCAATTTTATAGTTTACTTTTCGGAGAAAAGTTTGCTAGGTAGAGATTATATTCCTGACTTTCAATAGGCTTTCCATGTTCTTTTTAATGAGATCAAAAGGTAAAAAAAAGAGTCTGAACCATGCAAAGCTTTCCCTCGTTCCAAAAGAGTACACTTCTTTAGTAGTAGTAGTAGTAGTAGTAGTAGTAGTAGTAGTAGTAGTATGGTAGAAGTGGTAGTAGTGGTAGTGGAAAAAGTAGTAGTAGTCGTAGTAGTAGTAGCTGTAGCAGTGGTAGTGGTAGTAGTAGTAGCAGTGGTACTAGTACTAGTAGTAGTCGTAGTAGTAGCAGCAGAAGGCTCCTTCCTGTCTCGGGAGGAAAACAATGGTTGCACCCTTCTTTGGTCACATCAGTCATGTTTGAAGCATGGTCTGGATTGGCTCAGCAGACCAAACCGTGCATGGCAGTCTCTGCCACAGTTGGTGCAGGCAAACTTGGACGCCTGGTTGATGGCCCAGTGTTGATGTTTCTCCTACCCACGGCTTTTTTGTCTCCTATAGATTTTCCTGAAACAGCAAAAACCTGAAAGTTGTCGCGTAAGAACCGCGCTTTCTTCCTGGTTGAACACATAGTTAAATCTTTTACAAGAGGTACACCTAACACTTGTGTGTATGCCATGTGGGGAACATGTCCAGTTTAGAAATTCTTATCCTGCTTGTGGGGAGCATCGTCCAGTTCACACACCCTATCTCGCTTCTCCCTCCGTTTTCTCGAAAGAAATGCTAGCATCCAGCCGGCCAAAGAGAGGACGTCCGATGTAGCGACTTGTTACTACCAGTGGTTATTTTTTCCCTATCTCTTACCCTTCCTGTTGTTGTTGTTGTTAATTCAACATCCGTTGTCTATAATTATTAGTGATTCCCCCTTCGGTACATCGCGTGTAAAGCTAGGTTTTGTTTGTTTGCTACTGCTGCTGCTGCTGCTATTTGTTTTTCTAAACCCCTCCAGCACAGCTCGGCGTTTAGCGCGATTACGAGACACGATTAGGCCTGGCGCGAATCACATCATTATTGCCAAGCAAAGCTGAGGCTGCAGCGACTGTGATTGTTCGTGACCCTCTGGCAGAGAGGCCTGAAAGACGAGGGTTGGATACAGGCTCACGCACCTACCTGCAAGGCATCACTGCACTGACAGATAGCCAGCCTCCAGCTGCTGGAGTTACCCAAGGCCACCATGGGGGGTCCCACTCTGCATTCTGGTCTCCGTCTCTTCTTTTTCGTTTGTTTGTTTTGGTTGTACTATAGTTCCAGGGGAGCTATCCAAATTAGGGATTGTGATAACCGCAAGTCATCCAACTTTGGTGCCGTGGGTTATCCTAAAAATCAACGCCCAATGTTGGGCATGTTACATGTCTTGCCTCTTCTTTCTTCTGGGTGTTCATTTATTTTTATAGCGTGTGGGAGGGGAAAAAAGTGCGTGTGTGCAATTTTTTTTGTATGAGAGTTGTGTGTTAAGTAAGACCGTGTAGGTTTGTTGTAAGGTTAGGGAAGGTGGCATTGAAGATTGGATGAAAATAAAAATTGTGTATGATTTTGTAATTTCTTATTGTTGTGACTGACTGACTGAATAAAATAATGTCGTGTTCGTATATTATCCGTGTCTGTGACGCTTCACGTGACTGGTGCTCCGTTAAGTGCCAAAACGCGTAGTCCTTCCTTTGACTAGGGGGCTTTGACTTGGGCATGTGACAATGGATTCATTTCGATAATCTCCCTCGATAGTTTTAATTATATTCCTTGGATAATATTTTTTGTTGTTGTCCAGAACATTTCTGTCTAGCCCCACTCCAACTCCCACGTGGCTGTATTGGCCATAGCTTTCATAATCTGGGGATATATAATGTAAATGAGTTTTTTAATGAAAGTGTTGTGCAGTTCCTTAAACAGTCGACATCAGCATGAATATAGACAAAAATGTGACGAACGAATTTTTTTTTATGAAAGTGTAGTGCGATTCCTAAAACATTCAAAAACATGAACATGGAAGAAATGTGACAAAATAAGAAGTTATTATGTTAATATGAAATACAAAACTGCTTCTGCTTCTGGAGTGTCGAGATGTCCAGGGTATTAAATACAAGGATTTTACTGCAGACTCCCTGAAGATCCCTTTTCATAATGTTCCACCGAATACCAATTTTAACTTCCTGAGAGAATCTGGGTTTTAATGTGTATATTATTGCACATTTTTAATATGAGATTTAAACTTACGAGGTGACGGCCCCGGTATGGCCTGTGTGGTCAGCAGACTATAAACAACATGATTGGATTGAAATGCAAAACTCACTTTGAGGACCATCTTTGATGTTTCCCAGAAGGGTTATTTCTGTAGTATTTTCTTTATGAGCATTATACTCTTTCATATAGGTGTGGGGTAACTAAATAAAACACTTTTCACATCCCTTGTCAAAATGTTTAGTTCTTTTGATAATATGCATTTCGATAAAATTGCAGCGTTAAAATTTATCACAGCACCACAGTCAATTGGCAGAAGGAAGCATAAAGCAGAACTTCATTTCCCTGTAACTGAGTAAAGACTGCTGTTTATAACCAGCAGCATTTGACGTATCAATGTGGCGTTAAACATGTTGCTACAACTTTATTTATTACTTCAAAGTCATACACATAGTGCTTAACTGATAAGTTTTAACATCAGTCATTATCTTATGATACATGCAGCGCCAGATTTTGGCTGGCATTGTTATGCAGAGACAGTGCTTTGTAGCACTTAAAATCACACAGCCTAGGTATTTTGAAGAAGCTCTTGGCTTGTTTGCCTTGCCTTGTATGTTCTTTTCTTGTCTGTAGTTACCTTGCCTCTTGTTTGGAATCAAACAGTAGTTTTTGTCTGGTTTCTTAGACAATGAAATGCTTATCTGTTCCTGGCGAATTGGTGCTTAGCTTCATTCTCTTATGTCTATAAATCGTTTATTTTACGGAGGTAGATTTTTCCACTTTGTAGTTTGCTTTCATCATCAGGACATAATCATTTTGTCCTGATTCTTCTGCGAAAGGGGGGCTTCTAAAGGTCTAGAATTGCAGTCTCATAATCATGGTGTACAGAACACAATTTGGAGGAAGATTTGTCAGAATTGTAAGAAACAAGATCCGATTAATCTTGCACCAATCAGAACCGAGAGGGGGTGTTTTCCTGTTTCACTCTATGTTACATTATTCATTGTGCTCTTTTTATGTCTGAAAGCGTTTCAAAAACTTAAGTTGCAATTTCTCTTGTGCTTGTTTTTCTATTGTTTTACAGTTTTGACTAAATATTATTCATAGGAATCAACAATGCTGTGATAATGTATATTGGCTTTGAAATCTAAATCGCACTCTCTGGCTCTTCTTAGCATTGGATTTCACTATTTTTGTTTTATCATCTAATTTCCACTCCTGGCAGTATCGTACAAAAAGTGTTAAAGAGTTTCAGGAGGTTGTTTGAAGAGTTTGATTGTAAAACTGTGTCATCTGCGTACAAACGAATTCAAATTGCATCTTTCTCATCAAGATCTCCCAGTCTGTCTGTGGCATTCTGTCTCCTTTTTCATTCGTCTTTCCATCTGCCATCCTGCCTAGTCCTGTCCTTGTCTCTTTGTGTGCGAGTTGTATCTGTAATTCAATGGTAATAATTATATTGATATGCGGGTATTGGGGAGTGGAAGCAAGGTGTGCGTATGTGCGCGGAAGGTGTGTGTGTGTGTGTGTGTGTGTGTGTGTGTGTGTGTGTGTGTGTGTGTGTGTGTGTGTGTGTGTGTGTGTGTGTGTGTGTGTGAGAGAGAGAGAGAGAGAGAGAGAGAGAGAGAGAGAGCACGAGCGCGCGCGTAAGTGTGTATGCATCTGCACGCAGGCATGTGTGTGTGCATGTGATCGATTGAGTGAGTGAGTGAGTGAGTGAGTGAGTGAGTGAGTGAGTGAGTGTGTGTGTGTGTGTGTGTGTGTGTGTGTGTGTGTGTGTGTGTGTGTGTGTGTGTGTGTGTGTTGCAAAGTTAAAACAAAACTCGGGATTATTTTTTCGTGTTGTTTTGTCTTAATAAAAAAAAAAGTTAAAGTCTGTCCCGAGCCATAAGGCTCATCAGGCCGGTGCTTATCCCGGTTTCTGTGGCGTTAAGCGACTGAGAGTCATAGACTCCCCCTGGATATTCCCAGTGTTACACTTATTACTATTATGTTATCAAATAGTTTTTTCTGTGTAGAGACGGTTTTATCAGAAACTGTAATAATTAATAATTCTCTTTCCTAACAGCAAATGGCTATAGGCATGCTCTGAAAGCCAAGCTAAAGTTTGAATCTTTGACGAACATTACGCGTTTTCTAGTTTGACCATTAAGTTTGGGTTTTTAAAGCATTTTTAAACGGTTGAACTAGAATACAAATAATCTTTATTCGATTTGACTTGATGCTAAATAAGTTTGCATTAAATCAGATTGAACAAGGATTATTTGTTTCACAGGCATATCGTTTTTTCATTCTTAGTGCATGTTTGGGGGCTGATGGTTCATGCAGTAGTCTTACGTACCTGGTCTCTATAAGGGGAGCTGAGACAAGATTCAACGCTATATAAACGACATACAACATTACTATTATTATTATTATTATTATTATCATCATCATCATCATCATCATTATTATTATTATTATTATTATTATTCATTATTAATATAATCAGACATTAGTAGTAGTAGTAGTAGTAGTAGTAGTAGTAGCAGTAGCAGTAGTAGCAGTAGTAGTAGCAGCAGCAGCAGTAACTACATCTAGGAAAGGGGGTGGGGGTGGAGAGTATGACAACTTAGCGGATAGAGCTTTCAGGTTGTAACCTCACAGTAACTGAAGGCGCGCGTTCAAGTCTTCGCCGAGATATCCATTCGAGAAAATTTTCCGACCAGAGTTTACAACGGTACTGTCTCCGCTCTTGTATAGATGAGACTGTAATTCACCCAAGTCCTCTGCCGCATTCGCACGCAGGTCATCTTGGGCACATGTTTAAAACTATCCCACGCTGGAGTCAGATGCGCTGGGCCTCACTTGTCAGGCGCTCAGAGGCAGCGCGACGCATTTTCACTCCTATGACAGACAACAAATGGAGAAGAAAAAAACATCTTTGGTAGAAGAGTAAGCCAGCTGCAGCCCACGGCACGGAAGACATACCCAGCATGCATCCCGCCATCTGAAGATGCATGAACGTTTACCCAAGCTCAGTTCAGTGAATTCAATTCAATTCAAACATTTTATTTTCTCACAGAGAAATTCATGTGGGTTACAAGCCCCACATAACTTTGCTTTTGTAAATAGAAAAAAAAAAACATTTTTCACGGAGGAATAACACAGCACAGGCTGCTTGAAACACGCTACCTGAAAAAGTATGCAATTTTCCTAGGACTTCTGTAGGAGTTCGAAAAGAAGTCTTAAGTTCAAGACCTACAATAAATACCCAGGCTTTTTCTTTTTTGCTGGAAAGATGAACAGACCTTGGAGGAGATTTGGCACAGTGGACAAACAAAGTCTTGTTACGCTTAGTATTCATTATTTCCAAGCACGATAGCCGAGTGGTTAGGGCAGCATCAGGTTCAACACTCCTATGCCAGCCTTACCTGCCATAAACGAACGAGACAGGAAGGACCATGCGTGGGCAACCCTGTGCGAAGTAGAAAGACCACAAAAATGATGATACCCTCTTTGGATCGCTGCAGATGAGTGGAGGAGAGCTGTGGAGCTGGAGGAGGATTGCACCTAGGGAAAAGAAAACCAGGACAGTAGAACAACTTTTTCCTCAATAAAAAGAAAGGAAGATCGAGGCAAAGAAAGGAAACCTACAAAAGTAGAGAGAGAAGGAGGAGAGAGAGAGAGAGAGAGAGAGAGAGAGAGAGAGAGAGAGAGAGAGAAGGGGGAAGGAGAGAGAGAGAGAGAGAGAGAGAGAGAGAGAGAGAGAGAGAGAGAGAGAGAGAGAGAGAGAGAGAATAATGCATGGTCAGCATTCGTGTTTATCACAAAGGCGGTAGGAAAACCAAGACTCCCTATTCAGTATCCTTAGGCTATGTCTGTGACTTTATTAGATTGTAGTTTTGCTGAAGGGAAAAAACCGCAATCTGATCTTTAAAAACAATAAGGAAAGAGGAAAAGGCAGCCCAACCCAGTATATGTGAATCTGATCTTTTCCTGGTGGATGATGGGTGGAGTTTGTTTTTTTTGTTGTGGGGGAGGGGGGGGGGGGCGTGGATTTTATTGAAATGACCTTAAATGTAAACGTGCCAGAGCATTTCTCATTTTCGTGTACAAAAGCATGCCGGTTAAATAGGCATATAAATCAATATCAGTCTTCCGAGAGTTTTGAAACACATTAAACATTAGCTTACGAAAAGCATACTTTCCTTCTATCATCCAGACTTAAGATAATTACTGTTTTATATCAAGTTGTATCAAAATTTATCTGCTTTCATCCGGACTTAGATAATTTGTTTTTATGCATATTTAAAATGATTTTCAACATTCAGACTAAATATAATTACATTTTATTATGTTTAATTGTTATTCAGACTTAAGGCATTTACTTTTTTTCGTCTTTTCATGCAGGCTTAAGATAATTACTGTTTCATCCAGGCTTTGAAATAATTATTTTTAGTATTAATATACTGAAGATACCTGTTATTATTCAAACTCTAACACATCCTAAGTGGGACAGCAGTGAAGGAAAATACAGACTTCTGAATTATTTCGAACTGTGAAGACAGGCTGTATTGATGACCTGTCTAACAGTTTTACCTTTGACTTGCCGATGATTTTGGTAACTGCGAAATTAAAGCGCTCCTGTTTGAAGATATCTTGTTAAAGAAATGTGGTGGGGGCGGTAATCTTTTCCCCTTCGAAGTTTAAGTTTGGAGATGCATGTAGAGGTGAATAATGAGTTTATTTCTTTGAGAATTGATATTTGAAAATAGATTGTAAACGAAATATTTGTTTTCCTTGATTTCTAAAAGGGACTAGCATAGTTTGTTGGACACTTCTGATTCAGGATTCAAATTGAACAAGGCTTTTTGTAACAAGGTTCATTGTACCGGTATCATACCAACACGTCGCTTTTTTATTTAAAGGGTGCCTCCATTCTAAAATGGGATTTTCGCACCCTGTAGAATCAAACGTCTTCTAATTCAAGACTTAGCATTGATTTGAACGGGAGTTTATTCAGAAAAGAAACACATCGTATACAAATCCATTGGAGGAACAACAAGCTAGTAGTTTTAGCTTATATGTTTTGAGACCAGTTTACGCGCCTGCGTTTTAAGGCACTCCACGAACGTGAAGTTTTTTTGTATAAAATCAAGCATTTGTCATATAGAAAATAATAATGATTTTTTTGCTGAGCATTTTGATTTATACACACGCACACGCACGCACGCATGCACACAGGTCTGCACAAAATGGTAATGCACACGCACGCAGACATACACAGGTACGTGCACCCCCATCCCCCCACCCCCACACATTAAAGTCCATATTCTGCAATTGAATTTCTTTCAGAAATGAATTCCGAAACAGTCACTGAAAACCTTGTGTATTTGAATCACACAACATGGTTCTCTCCTCCTCGACAGGGTATCCTGATAGCGAATAGTCTCCAAGTTTGATGAAGAGCTCACCCCAAACTTCATAGAATAAATCGTCACGTTTCAAAAACCCTGGCAAATTGATATGTTTTAGAATGTACCCTTCGTATAATTTTCAAAACTCGGAGGTCACCAGTGTTGTAATTTTCAAATCTCGGAGTCACCAGTGTTGTAATTTTCAAAATCTCGGAGTCACCAGTGTTGTAATTTTCAAATCTCGGAGTCACCAGTGTCGTAACTTTGAAATCTTGGAGCCCCAGGGTCATGATTTTCAAGACGTTTTACAGATATTACTTCCGTCAAAAATCTTTGGTTAGTATTATGATTGAGGATCGTGACGTTAGTCTCAAGACGGTTATCAATCCAGCGTTATAGTAGACACAAACACAATGGGGAGAAGGATGATCACATCCAATCTGAATTAACAAATGATGTAACTTCTGTAACAACACCCTAGCAAAAACCATCCTGCAAGGAACAGTCGAGGGCAAGAGAAGAAGAGGCCGCCAAAAGAAATCATGGGTTGACAACATCAAAGACTGGACCGCCCAACCCCTGCAACACCTCCTACTAGCCACACAGGATCGTGAAGCATGGAAAAAGATCGCTGTTGCGTCTTCTCTCATGTCCCCCCTACGTCCTTTGGGACATGGGACTGAGTGAGTGAGTGAGTGTAACTTCTGTAGCATGGAGTCTCTAAACAGAATATCTGAATGCATGCTCTCTATGTGCATAATTATTGCACTCACAACAACCTGTCACAAACGTGTGAATACAAAACATCCGGAAAACCTCAGCGCACTTTCAATTATATAATTAGTAGAAGCTTACTAAATAGATTTTTTTAAATCCGTTTCACACACGCGCACGCACGCACGCACGCACACTCACACGCACACGCACACACACACACACACACACACACACACACACACACACACACACACACACACACACACACACACACACACATGGATGGCTTGATGAAAAAAAGCAATTGGACTGCTTACTCAATGTACCATCTGGAAATAAAAGTTTGACTTTGACTTTGACTTTGACACACACACACACACACATGCACACAGAGTCATGGTTCCCATTTTTTATTCAAATTTTTAGCCGCATCGGTGACTATCTTTGTTATCTGCTTGCATATCCAGTGGTGCACTAAAGTGATGATACAAGTCTTACAATTCTGTTAAACAATCTAGAATGATACCAAACTTTTGTACCTTACCAGTCAGTTTTATTTTACACAGACTTTTCCAGACAAGGGTGATAAGTCAGCTTGCCCCTGTTTTCACTCTCGATGTGGATGCCACACATATCATTTACAACTTATCTTAAATATTCAATGAATTATGTAACAGTTGAAGTTCCTGTAGTATGTCACCCACCTACGCTTTCCAGCTTTCACCTTCAACTGTCCCGTAGTCTAGTAGAACGTTGGGGCACCACTGAAGATTTCACAACCAGCTTCCTCCACGCTTGTCACACTCTAATTCAGATAATAATTTATAAAACAAAGTCAAAAAGTAGTCTTTCAAAGATTTATTTCGCATTCGTACACCATTCGCCTTAACATAAATGACAACATCCATTCGTGGGCAGCTACGATCTCAATCTGCAAATATAAGAAGTACCACTCTTTCGATTGCAAGAGTGAAAACAATTAATTACATAAATTCTCCTTACAAAACAAACAAAATAATGCAAATAATCTCCATAAAATGAACACGTTATACTATTTCCACAAAACAAACACAAATTACATAAATTATTTAAACAAAACAAACATAAATTATGTAATTAATCCCCTCATAACAAACAGAAATTATATGATTGATCTCTACAAAACAACCATAAATTATATAATTGATCTCCAGAAAACAAACACAAATGATACAAATCGTCCCCACAAAGAACAAAAAGAACAAGGAAAGTTCCGAAAACGGGAGTCCTAAAAGTTATTCCAATAATGACCTATAATTATACTGTGTGATGGATGCGGTTTTTCCCACAACGCAGTGCCCATCCTGGGCTGACCCTTATGGTTGATCAGGGCGTCGATACAAGCAAGGACAGTTAAGTTGGTTTTATACCCCGTTTTAATCTGTATATAATTGCACAGTTTTAATTTTGAGTTTTGAATTTGACGAGGTGACAGCCCCGATATGGCCTGTGTTGTCGGCGGGGTTATACACAACATGATTGGATTGGATAGGATTACTGTGGAGGTAAAACGTTGATAGACAGAGCGTGATAATACTATGCCTAATCAAGTCAATGATGAAACCGGAAAAAAATGTCACATAGCTGGTGGGAAGGCTATTTCAAACTTAGGCGCACAAAGAAAACATTTTGCATAACAATGAACATTTGCAATAAAAATAACAATCACATCACAACTCCCACTGGCAATTTGTTTCCGCTTACTCACAATTAGAGAATTATTTCGCTTCACGTATCACACACATCACTAGTACTGATTGTTACCCAAAACAGTACTTCACCATAGAAAAATAATCAATGACTTCTTTTTTTTTATTCACCTCAAGATTGTCACTGGCACATGTCATACGAAATGATAATCCCCTGTCGAATACATGAATCTTTCCTTCACATCACGTCAGTGGCAGACGCAAGCACAGAGGGATGACCAGAAAATCCTGATTATGTGTGATTGATGTGGCTTCTCTCTCAACGCGGTGCCCGCCATAGAATGACCCTTAGGGTTGACCAGTGTGCTGATTCAAGGCGTGACAATAAAGTTCATTTCATACCCTGTTTTAGTCTGTATGATTAATGTTGCACAGTTCTATTCCGAGATTTACAATTTTACGAGGTGACAGCCCGGATATGGCCTGTGTGGTCGGCAGGGCTATAAACAACATGATTGGATTGGATTACCCTGTTTTAATCGTTACATAGTTACACAGTTTTATTCAAAGATTGAAAAGTGGACAAAGTGACAGCCCCGATATGGCCTGTGTGGTCGGCAGGGCTATAAACAAGAAGATTGGATTGGACTAGTATGCAGCTGTCAGTGAGTTTTGCATAATGTTGGTATATAATTATCAGCCGTCACGCTGGTCATGTTGTTGGTATCAGCATATTTGTCATGTTATTAATACAATTGATTATATGGGTGTCAGTCAACATGTATCACACCAACCAGAAATGAGATGGGAAGGACGGGTACCAAATGTTGACATGCATTTTTCTGTAGTATACAGTATGAACATTTTTTTTTCACATTTTCAACTTTGATTCAAGTTTAACAAGCATGCATGTAGGGTACGGGAACGGATGACAAAATTTACAAAACTTCATACACACGGGGCCTGGGTCTAAAAAAGCACATGAGTGCTTATTTCATTATCCTCGGAATAAAAAAAAATGAGATGGGGGAAAAACCCAGTGCTGTAACTAAAAGTATGATTTGTATTGGCATAACTAGTGGTTAATTATGACCAGGGTGGTGTTACGGGATATGTAGGGGACGGGAGAGTGGAATGGTGGAAGAAGGGGCTTAGGGAGAGGGTGGAGAAGAAAGAACAGACGTAGGGGAAGGGGGAGGAGGGGTTGGGGGTAGATAGAGGGAAAGGGATGACTGATATATTGCAAGTATTGTTGAAAATAGTTTCTGATGTACCGATTTTTGTGTGATTTTTTTTTCATGGCTGGTGTACGGAGACGATGATGGGCATGTTCTGGAGAAGGACGGTCAGGACACGACTGTGGCAGAGGTAAGATATTACCGTAAAATCCCTAGCATACGCCCACCCCCCTGTGCACTGATTTAGGGCAAAATTGGGGGGTGGGTGTTTGCTAGGGATAGACCCCTTTGCACAAAGTATATTTTGTGCTCAACCGTGTTATTGAGTGATCCAGATGCTGGAGGGCTTCCAATTTGAAAGATACAGTATAGACTGTCGCTTCGGCATTTTGCAAAAATGGCACAGAGAGATTCAAGAACCAACTTCCGGCCATCAAGAAGCGTCGTCAAAGTACCGGTAGGTCATTGACAGAAAAAAGGCGTCAGTGGAAAAAGCATGACGTAATTTTAATTCACTTTGTTGGGGATGGATGGGAGTGAGGAGAGGGTACAAAGAATAAGAAAAAGGGAAAGAAACACGAAAGGGTAAAAAGGGGAAAAGATGACTTTTGGAACAGTCTGCACAAATCCTAGTGAAAGTGAGCAGTCTCTTTGAAAAAAGCAGGGTGGGCGTTTGCTAGGTAGTTACCCCTGTGCACAACTTTTGGCCCAAAGTGGGGGGTGGGCGCTTGCTAGATGGTGGGCTTATGCTAGGGATTTTACGGTACATGTATGTATGTGTGAATGCGTGCACGTATTTGTCTCTTTCTTCTTTTTTTTTATATCGAGGATAATGGAATAAGCAATTGTGTGTTTAAAAATTTTTTTTTTACATCCAATCCCCATGTGTATGCAGTTTTGTAAATCGTGTCATCTGTTCCCACTGGCACACAATGGCCTACTCTTACGAAAAGCGGAACAGGATTTAACGTGTGTGCAAGATGTTTTTTCGTGCGTTCGCACACGGGGCCTCGGTTAAAAGTCTCATCCAAAGGACTTTGGGGCGATTGGAGTCGGCACTAATGTTAACTCCAGGAGAAAATTTACCTGAATGTCGAAAGGGCAAGGCTGGGAATTCAGCCCAGAACCTCACGGTATATTTGTTAGGCAGGTGAACGTATTGACCGTTCTGCCACCCTTCCTCACATTCCGTGTCTTCGATGACTGACACGTGTCACCGATGACACTGTCTTACGCAGTGACTGATGTATTTGATGATTTTGTGTGCAGACGGTGTCCATAATGGTAGGGAGGGCGTCCGTAAAGTGGATGTAGCTCGACTGAGTGGTCCCAGCTTTCCCACTGAGCCCACAGCACACTCACTCTGGGTGGGAGCCGGCCGGAGTCCGAAAAATCTCTATTACTCTTATGGGAATCGAACCCACAACGTTCCAGTCCAAAATCCAAGGCGCTAACCACTGCGCCATGGTGGCTGGTTCAAACATAACCTTTGTCTCAAGACTTAACAGTGGCGCAGGACTGTCAACACAGCGCGGCGACGAGCACTATGTGTAGTGTAGTGTAGTGTAGTGTAGTGTAGTGTAGCGTAGCGTACTGTAGAGTAGTGTAGTGAGAGGGCTGTGGTATCCGACCTATCAGTGTATCGACCTCGTCATCTGTGATAACGGTGTGTGTAGGCCGTACTCTACATCGAGGTGTTGCTTCGAAGTGTTGTTGCCCCCTTCTGAAATAAAGATACATTATAACCACACCCACACAGCCCCCCTCTCCCGTGACTAGATGCACTCTGTACAAAAACGGCTGACAATGTTCTCTTTGGTTTGAGCTAAGAACTGTGAAGGGGGGGTTCATGCACACACGTCTGACGTGTTTTTATGGTTCTGAGGATGCGTCTTGTGTGTGCGTGAGTGCATGTGTATGTGCGCGTGTATGCGTGTGTGTGTTTGTGTGTGTGTGTGTGAGAGAGAGCGTGTGCGCGAGCGCTTGTGTGTGTGTCTGTGTGTGCTTGCTTGCTTGCCTGCCAGCTCGCTTGCTTGTCTGCTTGCTTAGCAAGTCATGCATTTAGTCGCACATTGTCCTCATCGGAAGCAAAACCATCCATAATTATGTGCCTTAACGTTGAAATGATCATCCAAAGGCAACTTCCGTAACAAGTCATCACTAAAACCCCAAATGCCGAGATAAATCTTATCAGAAATATCGATAATGCCATCGGAAACACCGGGGGCCTATTTGATGAAACGCAACCGTGGATGAACCACTACGACTGTTGAGCTGACTACTGCTGTGTGTCCGACGATGTCGCGTTCGAAATCGTTCGACTGCAGTTCATCTGCCTTAGGGTTATACGATCACAGGGATGCCCTTTTCTATACACTACGTTCCTGACAGAATTTTCGCCGGATCGGCCAATCGATTCTTCAAATGACGGTACAAACGGGCGGATCCATATTGCTGTGCGGTTAAGATTACTTCCCTTGTTGTTCCAAATACAGCGAAAGCGTCTTTTTTTTTGGGGGGGGGGGGGGGGGGGGAGGGGGGGTGACCGATCATCGGAAGTGGCCTGCAATCTGAGATGGACTTCGCTTGCGTAAATAATGACGTCTGGCAACTGCAAGCGACGGTCGTGACGCGTCCGTGGGCATCGTTCAGTCTTGTAAGACTATGGAGTTGCGCTCCGTTAATTCTGGTACAGTGTCGGGTGTGGCTGGCCAGTTCGACACGGGAATGACAGTCCCTATGGCAGAGGGTACAGATGAAGTCTGACACTGGTCGGTCTGCCTAGCCTTCGATGACAATGACATCTGCCAGCTTCGAACGACGGTCGTTACACGTAAACCTCGAGTAACGGTTCACTGACCGGTTACAACTTTTCGGTCAACAAGACGAAAAGTCCACCGATAGTTGCGGAATAGCATTTTCATCAAATCTGCCCCAGGTGGTGTACCTGTGGTGTAGAGGTAACGGACCCATAGTAAAAATGTCGGGTGGTGCAGCTTTTGCAGCCATGCACTCTTCCCCCCTGGGGAGAAGGGCTCGAATTTCATCTTGGCAATAATTATGTTGATGGTGAAAATGGTGTATGTACAATACCACTGTATCACATCAAATCCCCTTCCTGATCCCTTAACAGGCATCTAAGATAGATGATAAGTAAATAAGTGGAACTACAGACCTGCAAAATACTGGAAGAAAACGGATACCAACATGCAAAACACCTAAATACGTATAAGGCGACCTCAAACGTATCTAAATACACATAAGGCTGACCTCTTAAACACCTCTAAATACACATAGGGCCGACCTCTTAAACATGTCTAAATACGCATCTAAATATGCATGAGGCCAACATTAAAAAATAAAATCTAAATACGCATAAGGCCAATCTTTAAAACGTCTAAATACATACGAGGCCGAGCTCTAAAACGCATATAAAAACACATGCGCTGACATATAAAACGCATCTAAATACCCCTAAGGTCGACATCTAAAAGCATCGAAAGTACACATCGGTCAACCTTTAAAGCATCTAAATACACATCGGGTTGACATTTAAATGCACATAAGTCGGCCACTAAATACACGTAAGATCGACCTCTAAAACGTCTAAATACTAAGGTCGACATCTAAAATACATCTAAATACACATAAGGTCAACATCTAAAATACATCTATACATATAAGATCGACAACTAGATACACGTAAGGTCGACTTCTAAAAAACATCTAAATACACATGATGCCGGCGTCTAAAACGCATCTGATACACACAACATGGACGTCTAAAACAAATTTAAATTTATAGAAGTCCGACCTCTAAAACGACTGAATACACATAAGGCCAACTTTTTTTTTTTAAGTCAACTACCCGTAAGGTCTATCTCTAAAATAAATCTAAATACATAATGATGAGGCTGACCTCTAAACAATCTAAATATACATAAGGCCGACATCTAAACGCGTATAAATACAAAGTCGACCTTGCACACCTTCTTGTATAAACCACATTTAAGTACACACTGGGCTTCTAAAATAACTAAATATCTATAGGAGCGACCTCTAAAACAACAAATATACGTAAGACTGGCCTCGAAGTCGTCTAAGTACACATAAGATTGACATCTAAAACACATCTTCCAAAACGTATAGAAACACATGGTACCAACTTCCGAAACGTGTAACGACACGGAAGGCCAATATATAAAACGCATCTAAATTCACTTAGCACCTACCTCTAAAAAACCATCTAAATCCACATAACGCTTACCTCTAACACATCTAATCCACATAACACCTACCTCTTAAACACATCTAAATCCACATAACACTACCTCTTAACATCAAAAACCACATAACGCTTACCTCTTAAACACCTCTAAATCCACTAAGGACCGACCTTAGAAGCATAACATCGACCCTAAAACCTAAAACGCTAAACCAACACAATACGCAGACGACCGACCTCTGAAACTATACACAAAATGCCAACCTCTAAAACAACTATAAATACACATAAGTTCGACCTCTTAGACATGTGGATACACATAAGACTAACCTTTAAAGCATATATTAAATATAGGACCAACCTCTAAAACACCTCTAAATACACAAAAGACCGACCTCCAAAAACACATCTAAATACACAAGCCAGACCTCTGAAACCTGTAAAACTACAAAATTTACCTCTAAAACGCCTGAATACAAAACAGTGTAGCCCCTACCACTAAGACGCACCAAATACCAAATTGTATCATGACAAAAGGTATCGGAATATATTTTTGCTGGGTTCCTTCACACTGCGGAATATACTGGAATGAAATAGCAGATAATCTTGCAAAAAAAGGTGCAAAAAGAGATTGCCCAGTTCATAACTTAAAAAACGATTGTCGTGAAATTAATTCATTATTGGAAAATCGTGTTCATAAGAATAACTTCCATGGGAAATTTGAAATACTAGGCTATCCAAGACATATTTCTAACATCATTTATAAGTTGCGATTAAATTTCTGGAAGACCAAATATTCTCGAAATGTAACTTGCTCCTGTTCTGAACCACTATCTTGTGAACATATTCTTTTTCAATGTTCAGTTCTAAATTCAGTTTATAAATAGATAGATAGATAGATAGATAAACAGACAGGCAGACAGACAGATAGACACGGAGGGACACAATCCAATAACATTCCTTCTAATCTCTATGTAGGCGTGCAGAATAATAAAAACAACACTGATGACAACGAGGACATAACATCAGCAGGAACAATACTAACTATGAGCTTAATCTGAAATTAATGATAGTTGCCAGCAGCAGTAACAACAGCAGCAACAGCAGCAGCAGCAGTTATATTTGCAATAACATCAGGATGTGTGTGTGTGTGTGTGTGTGTGTGTGTGTGTGTGTGTGTGTAAGTCAGTCTGTCTGTCTGTCTGTCTGTCTGAGTCTCTATGTCTCTCTGTGTGTGTATGTGTGCGCGCGCGCGTGTGTGTGCGTGTGTCTTGTTGTTGTTGTTGATTATGATTCTATGATGTTGTTGTTGCTGCTGCTACTGCTATCATTGTTATTCTTATCATTGTTATTTTAAGTGTCTCTTCTTCTTCTTCTTCTTCTTCTTCTTCCTCCCTCCTCCTTCTCCTCCTCCTCCTCCTCCTCCTTCTCCTCCTTCTCCTCCTCCTCCTCCTCCTTCTCCTCCTCCTCCTCCTCCTCCTCCTCTTCCTCCTTCTCCTTGCTGTTACTGTGATTCAGGGCAGGGGACAGAGGAGGCTGTTCTTTTTCCCCTTTTTCTTTTGTATAATGGAAGTCTACAATTATTCCTCTCGCATCTTTTTTCTGTGTGTCAATGGCTTTAGATTATTCTCTTTCGTATACCTCAGTTTCCTTTGTTGTACATCATTCAAACGTGACACCCACCTATCCTTTACTTGTTTCATCAGAACGTCTTGTTCACATGTCAAAAACGGCATCCAGCTTTTGAAGAAGAGTGGGGTGGCTCTAGCCAGAGGGACGCATGACACAAGCATACCCAGCATGCATCCTGCTCCCTGGACAGAGTGGGCTCTGCACTGTTGATCTTGCTTATTTGCTTACACGCTCACTGCCTTATCAATTCCCTGCAGTGTCCCAGCGACTGGTAGAGGATTTTAAATGAGAATTTAGCCAGTCAGTCAATCAGTCAGTCAGTCAGTCATTCAGTTAGTCAGTCGGTCAGTCAGTCGGTCAGTCAGTCAGTCAGTCAGTCTGTCAGTTAGTAAGTCAATCAATTAGTCAGTCAGTCAGGTCATCCAGTAAGTGTAACTCAGTCAATCTGTCAGTCAGTCTGTTAGTCACCCAGTCAGTCACACCATGAGTCATTCAGTCAGTCAGTCAGATATGTTCTTACATCACTGCATACAACATACACTCTAGAAATTCTTTCTTTTCCCCTCCCTTTCCCACTCAAAAACACCACCACCACCGCCCCAATCGCCACCACCACCACCACCACCACCACCACCTCACTCATCCCATCCATCACAACCCCACCCCAACCCTACCCTACCCCTCACATTTCCCTAGAGATCGATACTTATCTGGAGAATTTGCTTCCGAGTCCTTGTCATGAATATCAACTCTAGAATAGTTCGTTTGTTTGGTTATGACGGTTCTGTCACTTAACGTGACACGGTTTTGCTTGCCGCTGAAGCCTGCCACTGCATCAATAGTTCACATCGTTGACCCCGGGGAACAGAAAGCTGATATGTAATATATAGTGATGGAAATGCCTGCTGGCATGTTTTTTTTCTCTTAATTTCATCGTTTGTTGACCGTGTGTGGGCAGCAGTAAAGCTTCTGTTTTGTCACAGCTGTGAGGGATGAAAACATTAATGATGTGACGGATCTGTCACTTAACGTGACACGGTTTTGCTTGCCGCTGAAGCATGCCACTGCATCAATAGTTCACATTGTTGACTCTGGGGAACAGAAAGCTGATATGTAATATACAGTGATGGAAATGCCTGCTGGCATGTTTTTTTTCTCTTGATTTCATCGTTTGTTGACCGTGTGTGGGCAGCAGTAAAGCTTCTGTTTTGTCACAGCTGTGAGGGAGGAAAACATTAATGATGTGATGGAGGAAAAAGTGTTTGTGTGATTCTTGAAATAAGTTATTGTGGGATGCCTGAAACAAAGTATTGTGTAATGCATGAAAAATAGTACTGAGTGATAGTTGAAAGCATTTATTGCGTGATGCCTGAAAATTTTATTGTGTGATGCCTGAAAAAAAAAGTGTGATGCCTGAAAAAATTATCATGTGATTCTTGAAAATTTGTGTTGTGTGATGCCTGGAAAAATTATCATGTGATTCTTGAAAAATTTGTGTTGTGTGATGCCTGGAAAAATTATCATGTGATTCTTGAAAATTTGTGTTGTGTGATGCCTGGAAAAATTATCATGTGATTCTTGAAAATTTGTGTTGTGTGATGCCTGGAAAAATGTATGATGCTTGAAAAAATTATTGTGATGGCTGAAAAAATTGTTGCGTGATACCTGAAAAAAATAGTTTGATGCCTGAAAATGAGCTTTTGCGTAATGCCTGAACACGTTATTGTTTGATGCTGAAAAAGTGATTGTGTAATGCCCGACAAAATCATTGTGCTATGCCTGGAAAAAATGATTGTGTTGTGTGATGCCTGAAAAAAAAAGATTACTGAAACATTATTGTGTGATGCCTGAAAATATTCTTATGCAATGCCTGAAAGCATTATTTTGTGTGACGCCTGAAAACATTATTGTGTTACGCCTGAAAAAACACCTGTATGATTACTGAAAACATTACTGTGTAATGCCTGAAATCATTATTATGTAATGCCTAAAAACATTATTTTGTGTGACTCCTGAAAACATTATTGTGTGATGCCTGAAAACATTATTTTGTGTGACTCCTGAAAACATTATTGTGTTACGCCTGAAAAAAAACTTGTATGATTACTGAAAACATTACTGTGTAATGCCTGAAATCATTATTATGTAATGCCTGAAAACATTATTTTCTGTGACTCCTGAAAACATTATTGTGTGACGCCTGAAAACATTATTGTGTGATGCCTGAAAACATAATTGTGTGACGCCTGAAAACATTATTGTTTGACGCCTAAAAACATTATCGTGTGATGCCTGATAATATTATTGTGTAATGCCAGAAAATGTTATTGTGTAATGCCAGAAAATATCATTGTCTGACGCTTGAAAACATTATTGTGTAATGCCTGAAAACATTATTGTGTGACGCCTGAAAACATCATTGTGTTATGCTGAAAGCATTATTGCGTTATGCTGAAAACAATATTGTGTGACGCCTGAAACCATTATTGTGTGACGCCTAAAAACATTATTGTGTAATGGCTGAAAACATTATTGTGTAATGCCAGAAAACATTATTGTGCAATGCCTGAAAACATAATTGTGTTATGCTGAAAACATCATAGTGTTATGCTGAAAACAATATTGTGTGACTCCTGAAAACATTATTGTGTTGTGCAGAAAACATTATTGTGCAATGCCTGAAAACATCATTGTGTGATGCTCAAAACGTTATTGTGTAAACAGCTTCGTGGACCAACGGTTGGGTTGTTGGCTCTGGACAGCAGAAAGCTAGTGTTACTTGAAAAAGTCCTGTGAGGATCGCTATCACTTAAGTCACTGTCGTGGATGGTGGGAAATCGTTTGCTATGTCTACGCCTTTTTAGGGCAAAAATGTTCTTATCTAATGCTTTAAAAGGATAGTACTGCTTTTAAAAGCTATGGTTTCCCCGACCCTACCCCATCTTCTATCAACTTAAGAGTTTTGTGTGAAAGATTAGCAGTAGGCGAGTTCGAAAACAGACTTTAATGGAAAAAATGATTTTTTTTTCTTTATATATGGTAAAAACTGGTCATTTACTTGCTGCTGTGTTTCAACATTTCTGGTATCTTTGTTCTAAGGATGACAGTACTCTAAAGAAAGGTTGAGAGTAGAAGGGGAAAAGTCAGACCGCCAACATTACAGTTTTTATACAAGAATATGATGCAGCACAGCAAAGTGC
The DNA here is from genome assembly GCA_030674155.1 of Stramonita haemastoma. Lineage (NCBI taxonomy): Eukaryota > Metazoa > Mollusca > Gastropoda > Neogastropoda > Muricidae > Stramonita > Stramonita haemastoma. Next base: position 36,827,213 of record CM060340.1, read on the forward strand.
AGGGTCCCCACCGCATGTCCGCACACACACAAACCCACTGACAAACACCAGCACGCGTGAGCGTGCGCGAAAGCATACACAAACAAATGAAGAAAAAGGTGCCTTTGCCGGCACAGATGTTAGGGAAAGAGTCGTTTTTGGCGCCGTCCTGCAACCATTTTTGCAGGGTAACAGACCCCAGGGCACCAAGGCACTGCTGTACGGCATGCATACACCCTCCACCACCATCTTTGATATGCGTGGCGCTGGACTTGTGGCGACACCACAGCCCCCAAGAAGCTAGTTTCTCGGAAGGAAAGCTAGTACAGTGTAGGCAACAAAAACGTAGCTGGGCGCACAATAATAAGGACAATGTACAACAATATGATGCAGCACAGCAAAGTGTAGGGTTCCCACTGCATGCATGCACACAAACAAACGCACTGACAAACACCAGAGAGCATTTGCCGGCACAGATGGTACGGAAAGAGTCGTTTTCGGCCCCGTCCTGCACCAATTTTTGCAGGGCAACAAACCCCACGGAACAAAGGCAGTGATGTACGGCAAGCATACACCCTCTACAACCATCTCTAATAGGTGTGGCGCCGGACTTGTGGCGACACCACAGCCTCCAAGAGGTAAGAAAGATAGTTTCACGGAAGGAAAGCTGGTACAGTGTAGACAGGAAAAACGTAACTATGCGCACAATAATAATGACAAAAAGCAACCATAATTATGATGCAGCACAGCACGGTGCAGGGTCCCCGCGTGCGCGAACGCATACACAGCCCCATAAGGAAAAAGGTGCCTTTGCTGGCACGGATGTGACGGAAAGAGTCGTTTTCAGGCCCTTCCTGCACACAGTTTTGCCCAGTAACAGGCCCCAGGAAACCAACGCCGTGCTGTACGGCTTGCATACACCCTCCACCACCAACTGCGATATGCGTGGCGCAAGACTTGTGGCAACACCACAGTCCCCAAGAGGTAAGATAGCTAGTTTCTCGGAAGGAAAGCTGGTAGAGTGTAGGCAACAAAAACGTAGCTGGGTGCCCAATAATAGGGAAAATATACAACGATATGATGCAGCAAAGCAAACTGCAGGGTCCCCGCCGCATGCCTTAGTGCCCTGGGGACTGCAACCGTGCAAATGTCGGGGCAGGACGGGCCTGAAAACGAGTCTTTGGGTCCCGTCTTTGCCCCAAACGGCACCTTTTTGGCAGGGAGGTGGGTATGCATGTGAGCACGCCCGCACGCACTGATGTTTGTCAGTGCGTTTATTTGTATGCGCACATGTGGCGGGCACCCGGCAGTTTGCCCTGGTGCATCATATTGCTGTATATTGTCATTATTTTTGTGCGCCCTGCTTGGTTTTCGGTGCGTACATGGTACCAGATTTCCTTGCCACAAACAAGCTTTCTCGGCTCTTGAGGGCGTCGGTGTCGCCACAAGTCCGGCACCACACACGTCGGAGATGGTAGGGGAGCGAGTATGCATACGGTGCCATATAGTCCTTGTGCTTTGGGGTCTGTAAGCGTGCAAAAGTCGGGGCAGGACGGGCCTGAAAACGGGTCTTTGGGTCCCGTCTTAGCCCCTAACTGCACCTTTTTGGCAAGGGGGTAGGTATGCATGCGAGCACGCGCGCGCGCTGGTGTTTGTCAGTGCGTTTGTTTGTGTGCGTGCATGTGGCGGGGAACCGGCAGTTTGCCCTGGTGCATGATATTGCTGTATGTTGTCATTATTTCTGTGCACCCTGCTTGGTTTTCGGTGCGTAAACTGTACAGATTTCCCAGCAACAAACAAGCTTTGTCAGCTCTTGAGGGCGTCGGTGTCGCCACAAGTCCGGCGCCACACACGTCGGAGAGGGTAGGGGAGCGAGTATGCATACGGTGCCATACAGTTCTGATGCCTTGGGGTCTGTAACCGTGCAAACATAGGGGCAGTACTCTCCTGAAAACGGGTCTTTGTGTCCCATATTTGCCCCGAAACCAACCATTTGGGCAGGGTTGGATATGCAGGCGCGCAGGCACGCACGCGCTTGTTTTTGTCAGTGCGTTTGATTGTATGCCCGCATATGGCAGGGACCAGGAAGTTTGCTGTGGTGCATGATGTTGCGGTATATTGACATTAATTTTCTGCACCCTGCTTGAATTTTGGTGTGTACACTTTACAAGATTTCCTTGCCACAAACAAGCTTTCTCAGATCATATTGCTGTATATTGTCATTATTTCTTTGCCCAATGCTTGTTTTCTGTCTCCTACACTTACCAGCTTTCCTTCACACAAACTAGCTTTCTTAGCTCTTCGCGGCCCTCCTGTCGCCACAAATCCGACGCCACGCCTATCCAAGATGGTGGGAGAGAGTGTATGCATACGGTACGATA
>CM060340.1:36829672-36834672 GCA_030674155.1 Stramonita haemastoma
TGAGTGATATTTTGTTTTAGTTTTTTTTTTGTTTGAATTCTTTTATTTTGAGGATAATGGAATAAGCAATCATGTGTGGTTTTTTTACATCCAGTATCCCTATACAAACAGTTTTGTAAAGTTTGTCATATTTTCTCACTGGCACACAATGGCCTACACTTCCGAAGGTGAACGGGTTTTAGCGTGTATGGAAGATTTTTGTATTCGTGCGCACACAGGACATCGGTTTAGTATAGTCTCGACTGAAGAACTTTAGGGAAAATGGTATATTTATCAGAAAGACGACGACACGCTAACACACACAAAACCACACATACAAACACGAGCGTGTGCGCGCATATACACACTCAAGAAAAATGCATACACACTTTACTAGCATTTTTAATACGGGTGGCGCTGTTCTAGTGGCGACACCAAAGCCAAGAAAAGGACAATCTGGCTTGAATATAGCAAGTCTTGTCTGGACGAAAGCTTGTACAGTGTATGCAACAACACAATATCACACATAATATTAGAGCCCCAAAGAGCTAAGAAAGCTAGTTTGTGTCAAGGAAGGCTGGTAAGTGTACGCGACAAAAAACAAGCATTGGGCAAAGAAACATTGACAATATACAGCAATATGATGCACCAGGGCAAACTGAAGGGTCGCCGCCACAGTCATGCCGCACGCAAACAAACACACTGATAAAAACCAGCGCGCGCGCGCGTGCACGCATGTATACCCACCCCCGCCCGAAAAAGGTGCCGTTTTGAGCACAGCTGCCAGCCAAAGAGCCGTTTTCAGCCCCGTCCAGCCCCGACTTTTGCACGGTAAAAGACCCCACGGCATCAACACAACATCGTACTGTATGCATGCACTCTCTCCTCACCATCTTGGATAGGTGTGGCGTCGGATTTGTGGCGACAGGAGAGCCCCGAAGAGCTAAGAAAGTTAGTTTGTGTCAAGGAAAGCTGGTAAGTGTACGCGATAAAAAAAACAAGCTTTGGGCAAAGAAATAATGACAATATACAGCAATATGATGCACCAGGGCAAACTGGAGGGTCGCCGGAGAGAGTGTATGCATACGATACGATACTGTCGTGGTGCCGTGGGGTCTTTTACCGTGAAAAAGTCGGGGTTGGACGGGGCTGAAAAGGCTCTTTGGCCGGCATCTGTGCTCAAAAACGGCACCTTTTTCGGCCAGGGGTGGGTATGCGTGCGCGCCGCGCCCCACTGGTTTTTATCAGTGTGTTTGTTTGTGTGCGCCATGTGGCGGCGACCCTCCAGTTTGCCCTGGTGCATCATATTGCTGTATATTGTCATTATTTCTTTGCCCAATGCTTGTTTTCTGTCTCCTACACTTACCAGCTTTCCTTCACACAAACTAGCTTTCTTAGCTCTTGGGGCCCTCCTGTCGCCACAAATCTGACGCCACACCTATCCAAGATGGTTGTGTGTGTTGTGTGTGTCGTGTGTGTGTGTGTGTGGGGTGGGGCGGTGTCGTGTCGTGGTGCGGAGGGGTCGTCGTTGTGTTGTGTGTGTCAGTCTGTCTGTCTGTGTCTGTTTGTGCAGTCTGTCTGTCTGTCTGTCTTCTGTCTGTCTGTCTGTATGTTCCCCCCCCCTCTTCTCTTTCTTCTTTCTCTCTTTCTTCTCTTCTCTCCCTCCTCCCTCTCTTCTCTCCTCTCCTCTCTCTCCTCTCTTCTCTCTCTCTCTCTCGCTCGCTCGCTCGCTCCGCTCTGCTCTCGCTCACGCTCGTCGCTCGCTCTCGCTCTTCAGTCTCCTTTCTTTTATTTCAGTATATTTATTGCCCTCTATCTTTGTTAGTTTTTTTTAGTTGAAAAACAGCAAGAGGACGACCAAAAATCAAAGAAACAAGCAAAATGAAAACTCCCACAACAACAACAACAACAATAACAACAACAAAAGGAAGGATGGTGGCAGGATGGTTAAGACGTTTGCCTGCCAACAAGTAAACCGTGAGTTTCTGGGTTCGTACCCAGCCTCATCCTTTCTTCCCAGTTTGACGAAAAATCGAACTGAATGTCAAAGTCATTCGGATGAGACTTTAAACTGAGGTTCCGTGTGCGAACACACGCAGAACATCTTGTGCACACGTTAAAACCCCGTTCCGCCTTACGGAAGGGTAGGCCATCGTGTGCCGGTAGGAGTGGATGACAAAAATACATAAAAAAACAGCATGCACACATGTGTCGTGTTTAGACACCATCCCTGAGGGGAAAAAAATAATGGGTGGGCGCTGCACTTGTGGCGACGCGCTCTCCCCAGGAAGAGCAGCCCGAATTTCACGTAGAAAAATCTGCTGTGACATAAAGTGGTATAAAATAAAAATAATAAAAAAAACAGCAAGAACAAACCCTGTATATCCTGATTTCCTTCTCCTCGTCCTTTTTAGACAACAACATGTAGATGTGGCATGGTTCTATGAAATCTTCTTTTGTGGTCATGGAATAAATGAACGAAATATTTTTTATCAATTTATACCAGCCGCCGTAATGCAAATGGTTACAGCGTTGGGCTACTGGCTTGTTGATCGTGAGTTTGAATCCAATAAGAATTATAGAGGTTTGGGCTTTTGTTTTTTTTCTATCCTAAAGTGTGGGGGAGGGATGGGTGTGTGTGTGTGTGTGTGCGTGGTGTGTGTTGTATGTATGTGTGTGAGAGAGACAGACAGAGACAGGGAGACAGAGATACAGGCAAAGAGACGCAGAGAGAGAGACAGAGAGAGAACAGAGACAGAAAGAGAGAGGAGGGAGGAACAGAGACAGAGAGAAGAGAGAAAGAGACAGGGAAAAGAGAGAAAGAGACAGAGAGAGACAGGGACAGAGACTGAGAGAAAGAGACACAGAAAAGAGAGAGAGAGACAGAGAGAGACATAGACATAGACACAGAAAGACAGAGACAGAGAGATGTTACTGTCTCGGCATCACTCCACAGTTCACTGTTCATCACTCCCCACACTTTACTCAGAAGCCGGAGCCTGGAGCCGCTTTGTCTTGCTGCTGCAGCCCCCCGCTCCCCCTCCCCTTCCCCCTCTCCGCCGCCATCAGTTCCGCCACCTTGGCCTTGACCTTGGTCTCCATCAGCTTGTGCAGGCGCTGGTCACGTGCTCGGCGTCTGTTCTCCAGCAGGATGTTGAGGGTGTAGAGGAAGGGGTTGATGGCGGAGTTGAGAGGCAGGACCAGCAGCGCCATGGCCACGTTGACTTCCCCAGAAATGGCCACGTCCCGGGAAGCCAGCACGCCCAGCAGGCCGATGGGGAACCAGCACAGGAAGTCGCTGACCGCCACCGAGATGAGGCGTCGCGCGATGGTCAGGTCCTTGGCCTTGGTGTTGCAGTGTCCGGCCTCCATGCTGTGGCCCCGCACTGCCCAGTAGATGCAGGCCTGGCCCAGCGCGATCAGCAGGAAGAGCACCAAGTTGAGGCACACCAGCACCGCCAGCGAGTACACCTGGCCGGGGGAGGCCGCGCGGGTGATGGGCAGGGGAATGCAGATGCTTTCTGGCGTAGAACTGCCAGCTGCGCGTCACGGGCAGCAAGGGCAGCAGGGCCAGGCCCGTGCCCACACCCCAGGCCAGCACACAGGCCGCCTGGGCCGACCTCGGGCCGAAGTGCACACGGCTGAAGGGAAACTGCAGAACCAGGAAACGATCCAGGGTGATCAGGCAGATGGTGAAGGCGGAACTTCGTTGGAGAGAAAAGAGAGAAAGCCCGCCAGGGAGCAGGCCGGGCTGTTTCTCCAGCTGACGTCCTTCCACAGGTAGCTGCCCAGGTACACCCTGTCTGCCACCCCGATCAGGGCCAGGTACACCCCCATCAGCAGGTCAGACACGCACAGGTGAAGGACGAAGACGCCATAGCTCTGCTTAGCGCCGGCCACGTCCACACACAGGCGGTAGAGCAGGCTGAAGCATTGCCCAGCAGCGTGAACACGGCGAAGACGGCCAGGAAAGCCCGATAGACATCAGACCTCAGCATGGCCTGGCAGGAGGACACCTCATCGGAAGGGGCGTGGCAGTTGAAGGAGTTGAACCCTAGGGGCAGCATGGCGGGGCAGCACAGCTTGTAATTGTCAGCCCGGACAGTCTGCAGAGAGTGTAAAGAGTCGAACAGATTTCTGGGAAACCGCTCCACCCTGTTTCCCGTCATATCCACAGTGTGGAGTTTGCTCAGCTGGAAAGCCTGGGGTATGTGGTTGATTCCGTTACAAGACAGGTTTAGACTCTTGAGGTTAGGAAAGACGGAGAAAGCTCTGCCATCCATTTCAGTCATCAGTACGTTAGAAAGGTCTAACTCTACAACCGAGGACAGCGCCGCTTTTTATCCGTGTGATAAATAAAATTCAAAGGGTTCGAAGCCAGTCTCAAAGATTTCAGCTGAGGTACGTCTTTGAGATTGTACCACTCGAAGAAAGTGAGATTATTGTGGCTCAAATCCAGAAAGAGAAGATTAGAAAAGCTGACATTGCCAATGGAAACCAGACTGCAGTCACGAAGACTCAGATGCACAAGCATAGTCAACGTCACTAATGCTGCAGGGACGACACCTGAACTGCTGGCATCCAGATAACGAAGATCAGCGACATTGCTGGCTGCAAAGGGACGGTGACAGAAAGCAGACTGGCCGTAGCACGTGCAGGGAGGCTGACAGCGCAGCTGACACAGCAGTTCATCGTCCCGCTGCGGGCACTGAGAAACGCCGTCACACAAGCCGTGAGGATGGAGGCACATTCTGGATTTGCGACACCGGTAATATCCCGGACAGGTGTAGTCCTCACAGTCTGCTTCGTCCTCCAGACCCGGACAATCCCCCACCCCGTTGCAGCGGACATGCACCGGCATGCAGTAGTAGAGTTCTGCAGAGCAGGCGAAGTGCGTGGCTGGACAGGTTTGGCTGCTGGCTGCTGCTACTGCTGCTGCTGCTGTTGTCGTCTTTGTTAGCTTTCAGAGGCAGGAGGGTGACATTTCCCTTCCCATCGAACACAACCACTGCAGGGGGCAG
>CM060340.1:36839672-36842172 GCA_030674155.1 Stramonita haemastoma
TTACAGACATGTTTTACAACCTGAATCCTTTAGATTCACACATGAAGATCTCCATAAATGTATCCAGCAATTTTTAATTCCAAAAAAACCCCAAAAAACATGATTTGGGCCACTTTTGGACCCGTATCTAACATTAAAGCCTGAAAGCTGAACCTTCTTCAACTGCTAAACTTGCGAGGAAGGCGACACCAGTGCCGTAACCGTATCGTGTGTAGTGTCGGGTGTTTGTGTCGGGTGCTGTAACCGTATCGTTGTGTGGGTGTGTGAGTCGGCGCTGGCGGTTCATAAATCAACTTACGTACTTGTGTGTGAGTCACCCTCAAAGTCTTATACTGGTTTCTTTCTTTCTTTACTTTATTATTTATTTATTTTTTTCTTTCATTCTTTTATATCGAGGATAATGGGATAAGCACTCATGTGCTTTTTTTTTCATCCAGTCCCCGTGTGTATGCAGTTGTGTGAATATTGTCATCTGTTCCCACCGGCACTCAATGGCCTACTCTTACGAAAAGCGGAACAGGATTTAACGAGTGTCAAGATGTTCTGCGTGCATTCGCGCACGGGGCCTCGGTTTACAGTCTCATCCGAAAGACTTGTTATTCGTTGACATTGATGTATACCATCTGGTCGTGCGTACCCGTAACATCTATCTACACTCGCACTACTACGACTACTACTTAACTACTATACTACTACTACTACTTACTACATACTACTACTACTACTACTACTACTACTACTCTACTACTACTACTACTACTACTACTCTACTACTACTACTACTACTTCTACTATCTACATACTACTACTACTACTACTACTACTACTACTACTACTACTACTACTACTACTACTACTACTACTACTACTACTACTACACTCATCATGGAATTTATATAGCACTATATATTGCAGTAACGAACTATTGATCTGTTTATCCTTTGATTTCCAAGATAATATGGAATAAGCACTCGAGTGTGCTTTTGTTCTCTCTGGTGTTTTTTTTACATCCAGCCCCCGTGTGTATGCAGTTTGGGGGAAATGTTGTCATCCGTCCCCCACCACCACTGACACACCATGGCCTACTCTTCCAAAAAGTAGAACGGGTTTTAACGTGTGCGTAAGATGTTCTGCCTGCGTTCGTTTTCTGTCGATATGCCATGGACCACAAGCCTGGTGCATGGAGCTGTGCTGCAACAAACGAGCTAGCTGCCTGCAAAAGGAGATCAATAATGTAAGCACCGATCAATAAAAAAAAAATCACAGTCACTTTCAGTCACAACAGCGGAGTTCTCTGCGTGAAATTCAAACTCCTCTTTCCTTAGGAAGAAGCACCTCGCGCCACAAGAGCGACTCCATATATATATAGTTATATGAGAGAGAGCAAGAGCAACTCCATCTGTGTGTGTGTGTATATATATATATTTATATATATGTATATATAAGTGTGTGTGGGGGTGTGGGTGTGTAGAGAGAGCAAGAGCAACTCCATATGTATATATATGCATATATATATATATATATATATATAATATATATATATATATATATATAAATATAATATATAATGGAGGGGGGGAGAGAGAGAGAGAGAGAGAGAGAGAGAGAGAGAGAGAGAGAGAGAGAGAGAGAGAGAGAGAGAGAGAGAGAGAGAGAGAGAGAGAGAGAGAGAGAGAGAGAGAGAGACTCGCTTGTTGCCTTGGCGATTATTTTTATTCGTGTGCTGAAAGCACGTTGCAAAAGGGGACCTGTGGTTTGGTGCTTTTTGTTTGTTTGTTTGTTTATTTTGGGGGGCGGGGGAGGTAGTTTCTTTTCCATTATTTATCTAAATTATTTTATGTCGTGGAAAATGAATGATCATTAATGTGCTGGTGGGTTTTTTTTTTAACATCCATACTCACTTGTGTCCATGCCGTTTGTCAATTTTGTCATCAAAATTCCCACCGGTACACAATGGCCTACTCTTCCGAAAGCCAGAACAGGTTTTAACGTTCGAGTAAGATGTTCTGCGTGCGTTAGCACACGGGACCTCGGTTTAAAGTTTCATCCGAATGACTCTTAGAGGAGTGGTGTCGGAACTGATGTTAACTCCAGGGGAATAAAAACAACTCTAATCACCAGCATATCCTGACCCCAGAGAGCTAGAACCCAGACCACCACTTAAGATCTAGTGGATGGAGGAAAAGTTTGAGCACAAACAGGGACCCATCTCTCTCTCTCTCTCTCTCTCTCTCTCTCTCTCTCTCTCTCTCTCTCTCTCTCTCTCTCTCTCTCTCTCTCTCATTCATTCATTATTCATTCATTCTCTCTCCAGAAAACAAAATTATACTCTAGAATGTCCGGTGTATCGACATGATTTCTTTGAGTTTCAAACAAAATGTCTTCTGAAGTCGAGCAAAATAATTATCTTGGGATATCTACCGTCAAATGGTATTTTAGGGATGTAAATGATGTCATATTTTCAAAACTTAACACGAAAGATTTCTTCGTGGTGTAATGA
>CM060340.1:36852172-36877172 GCA_030674155.1 Stramonita haemastoma
ACTGTATTTGTTTCCCCAACATAGTGGCTTTTTCTACAAAATTTTGCCAGGGACAACCCTCTTGTTGCCGTGGGTTCTCTTACATGCGCTAAATAATGCGTAACACACGGAACCTCGGTTTATTGTCTCAACCGAAAGACTAGCACCCAGACCACCACTCATGGGCTATTTGACGACCCGAGTTCGATTCCCGTTCGAGGGGATTTTTCCTCTGGAGTTAACATCAGTGCTGACTCCACTCTCCCCAAAAAGTCCTTCGGATGAGACTGTAAACCGAGGCTCCGTGTGTGAACGCACCAGAACATCCTGCGCACACGTTAAATCCTGTTCCGCTTTTTGTAAGAGTAAGCCATTGTGTGCCGGTGGGAACAGATGACAATATTTACAAAATCTGCATACACACGGGGACTGGATGAATAAAAGCACACGAGTGCTTATTCCATTATCCTCGATATAAAAGAATAAATAAATAAATGAATAAATAAATGGATGGGGGAAGGTTTTGGGCCCGAGTGCTCTGACCACTGAGCTATCCCGTCCCCATACTGTATGTATGTAAGGTGTATTTTGATTATTTATATGATAGGGGTTTTTTTTTAGGTTCGTGCTGTGTAAAGTATTACTGTCAAATTTCTCTAATGTGTAAATTGTTGTGCTACCATGGTGGTTGTTGTTACTGCTTTTGCTACACTTGTTTATCTTTATCTTTCCTTATCTCTATTGTTGTAAGTGTTGTAGTTTGTGTGTGGTATATATAGATGGATCGGTGACCGTTCATATCACTATTTCATAACAATTTTCGTCACATTTAGACATGCATACGGCTATATCAGTGTCATGGGTGTTGTTGTTGTTGTTGTTACTGTTGCTGTAACTGTTGCTGTTGATGTTGATGTTGTTGTTGTTGCTGCTGCTGCTACTGCTGTTGTTGCTGTTGTTGCTATTATTGTTGTTGCTGGTGCTGTTGTTGCTATTATTTGCTGTTGTTGCTGTTAATGCTGCTGTTGTTGCTACTGTTGCTGCTGCTGCTGTTGCTGTTGTTGCTACTGTTGCTGTTAATGTTGTTGCTTTTGTTGTTATTGCTAATCCATTCACAAGCGCAATAAGTGATGTTTAATAAAATGATTTGAGTTTGTCTTCTCTCTCACGTCCATGAGCAGTCATTCACGCATTGCTCTCAATTTTTCAGTGGTGAGGGGGGTGAACCTGGCGAGCTTGCTCTTCTCCAGGCGACTAAGTGCATGCTGGGCCTGTTCCTGTAATACTTTGCAATTTTTTTAAAGCTCCTCATAAAAAGCCAAACATTTTTTTTAATTAAAACTAAAGATTTAAAAAAAAAATGTAAAACACAGCAGGACAAGCAACGCAAACAGTGTAACACAGGTAATATGTGATTTTAAAAAGGTTAAAGGTAAAGGTGTTCCATAGCCTAGGCGGTCGTAGGGGAGCGAGGCATCAGAGACCTCTAGGGCCAGCACTATGAGGGCGGCGCCCATCTCCTCTCCCTCGCTGCTTTACCTTCCCTGATCCTAAAGAGGGCAGGTACCCATTACAGCTGCGTGAACTGGGGAACTGTACTGAAGCCAAGGCGCGCAAACGGTCACCCATCCAACTGGTAACCACGCTCACGCTGCTTAATTGACTTGGGGAAAGCAGCGCTCTGACCACTTAGCTATCCCGCCCCTATGCGATTTAAACAGACACAAAAAAATTGAGACGAACAAAATTAATATTTTATTAAATTTATATCAAAAGTGTTGCCCTGAAGTAGGAATGCAGCTACCCAAACGTAGTGTAAGGCAAAAAAAAAAACAACACCCAACCCCAAAACGGTCACATAAGTGAAATAAAATGTCTTTTAATTGTTAACTTTCAAAGCTCTAGCCGAGAAGATACGAAATAAATATCTATGTCCAAATGGTATGGTGTACTAACATAGGCAGTGCGCAAAAGTTCAATTACAGAAATGAGAAAAAGACAAAGAGATCTTAAAATATTACATAAGATAGTTTATTCATTAATTTATTTATTTGTTGTTGTTTTTTTTAATTTATCTATCTATTTATTCATTTATCATTCATTTTAGTTATTGGTTTATTCTTTTGTTTCGAGGATAATGGAATAAGCACCCATGTGCTTTTTTTACATCAAGTCTCCGTGTGGATGCAGTTTTGTACAATTTTGTCATCCATTCCCACCGTCACACAACAGCCTTCTCTTCTATAACGCAGAACGAGTGTTAACGTGTGCGCAAGATGTTCTGCATGCATTCGAATGCGTTCACACACGGGACCTCGGTTTATAGTCCCAGCCGAAGGACTTTTCGGAGGAGAGTGGCGTCGTCACTGATGCAAACTCCAGAGGAAAATATCCCCTTGAACGAGATTCGAACCCTGGGTCAGCAGATCACGGCCACAATGAACAACGCTCTAACCACCAGGCTAATTAATTAATTGATGAATTAATTATTAATTTATTTATCAATTCTTTTATATCGAGAATAATGGAATAAGTACTCATGTGCTTTTTTTTTTTTTTTTTTACTTCCAATCCCCGAGTGTAGTGTTTGTAAATCTTCTCATCTGTTCCAACCAGCACACAATGGCCTACTCTTCCGAAAAGCACGACAGGTTTTAACGTGTGCTGCAAGATGTTCTGCATGCGTTCGCACACGGGCCTCGGTTTATTGTCTCATCCGAGGGACTTTGTGACATATCTAGTCCATGCGTCATCATAACAAACGCCCCACAGCAACAGAAAGTAAGAAGATAACTATGTATATAAAGATTTTCTAAGTCCATGTTTCGTGTTGCTTGTTAAGCCCATTTCACATCAACATTTGTTCATTTTATATCAACATTTGTTTATAAACAAAAATGTAATCCAATTTGATGTAGTCATAATAAAAGAAAGGTGTTGGGTTTGTTTTTTTTTGGGGGGGGATAGAGGGTGCAGGGATGGAGAGGGGGGGGGGGGTAATGAATATAGTTTTTAGATTTTTAGATATCTGTCTTGTCTGCAGAACTGGCATCTTGTGAGTGCGAGATATATATATATATATATATATATATATATATATATATATATATATATATATATATATATATATATATATATATATATATATATAATATATATATTATATAATATTATACACATATATATTATATATATTATATAATTTATGTTGTGTGTGTGTGTGTGTGTGTGTGTGTGTGCGTGGTTGTGTGTGTGCGTGTGTGTGTGCGTCGTGTGTGTGCGTGTGTGTGTGCGCGCGTGAGTGTGTGTGTGTGTGCATAATGTATGCATGTGTGTGTTTGTGTGTGTGTATTTTTGTGTGTGAATACATATGTATATTTGTGCGTTTGTGCAAACCGTGCACGCACACATACACACACACGCAAACACACACGCACACGCACACGCACGCACACACACAGAGATAGAGAGAGACAGACAGACAGACAGACAGACAGACAGATAGATAGATAGATAGATAGATAGATAGATAGATAGATAGATAGATAGATAGATAGATAGATAGATAGATAGATAGATAGATAGATAGATAGATAGACGACAGACAGATAGACAGACAGACAGACAGACAGACAGACAGATAGATAGATAGTAGATAGATAGTAGATAGATAGATAGATAGATAGATAGATAGATAGATAGATAGATAGATAGATAGATAGATAGATAGATAGTAGATAGATAGATAGATAGATAGATAGATAGATAGATAGATAGATAGATAGATAGTTTGGAGAGAGAGAGAGAGGTGTATGTATGTATGGTATGGATGGATGGATGGATGGATGATGTATGGTATGGATGATGTATGATGATGGATGGTATGGATGTATGTATGTATGTATGTATGTATGTATGTATGTTATGTATATTGTGTGTTGTGTATGTGTGTATGTGTGTATGTGTGTATGTATGTCTGTATGTCTGTATGTCTGTATGTCTGTATGTCTGTATTTTTTGTATGAATTAATCAAAGTATGTATACTTAAGCGCGCATGCGAGTGTCTGTGTCTTTTAATTTTTCTGTTAGTGTGCATGCTCGTCTGCATGCTTGATTGTGCAGTATGTGTGTGTCAAGGGGTGATGTTGCGTGTGTGTAAGTGTGGGTGCATGCATGCATGCGTGAGCATGTGTGTGTACATGTGTGTTTGTGTGTGCGTGCGTGCGTGCTTGCGTGTGTGTGTGTGTGTGTGTGTGTGTGTGTGTGTGTGTGTGTGTGTGTGTGTGTGTGTGTGTGTGTGTGTGTGTGTGCTTGTGTGTGTGTGTGTGCATGCGTACTTGCGTGTATGTGTGTTCATGTGCGTGAGTGCATGCGTGTGTGTGTGTACATGCGTGCGTGCTTGCGCGCGCGCGCGCGCGCGCGCGTGTGTGTGTGTGTGTGTGTGTGTGTGTGTGTGTGTGTGTGTGTGTGTGTGTGTGTAAACGCGTGCTTGCGTGTGTGTATATGTATGTGTGTGTGTTACATAGCTATGAATTCCAGTACTGCAGGGCAATAAATCAGAGCAAGTTAAGTACCCAAAGCAATGATCGTAAATCACTGACGTGTTTCACTGCCGTCACAGACGGTATGACATGAGCAGCTTCACATTACAAGCGTTTGAAAGTATAAAATCAATTTGAAAATGAACCTGCACACTTCACGTTTAAAAGTATCAAGAGAATTTTACCCCCTGAATGGCTGAAGTAATGGTAGCATGTTTTAACAGTTTGTTGTGCCGGTTTTTTCCCCCAATCTCGTTTTCTTTTTAATCTTTATCTCTTATTTCCTTTCGTGATTACTTTTGTTTGTAATCATATTGTATTCTATTTTTGCTTTATTTTTATTTTTGTTATTTATTTTATGCAATGTTTGAGGTATAGAATTAAAATTACAAACACAAAGTTAAGGCATAAGCGCAAAGTCAAAGCACAAAGACACACACATGCGCATAAACACGCACACACACATAGACACATACGCACATACAAATAAACACGCACACACACATAGACATACACATACGAATAAACACGCACACACACATAGACACACATAACACATCACAACATAAACACGCAACACATATACACATAAACATACACCACGCACGCACGCACGCACGACACCACCACACCACACCCACACACCACACCACACACACACACACACACACACACACACACACCACACCAAAAACACACCAAACAACACACACACCACACACACACACACAACACACACACACACACCAAAACACAAACACACCACCACACATAACATAACACACAACGCACGCACGCACACCCACCCACCACACACAGACAAAACAGACAGACAGACACACACACACACACACACACACACACACACACACACACACACACACACACACACACACACACACACACACACATACACACACACCTTGATTAAGAAATTGACCAAACTACACTTCCACCCATCAAGGTATCTATATCGTATCATCTGAGTCTACCAGAGTGAGTGCTGCAAACTTCCCACCTATCCTTGCCTAAAAAATGTCTGCTACCTCTGGATCCTTCAGCTTCTCGAGGTCAAACTTGATCCTGATATTTATTTATTTATTTTATTGATTTTATTTTATTCTTTTATATCGAGGTTAATGGAATAAGCACTCTTGTGCTTTTTTACATCCAGTCCCCGTGTGTATGCATTTTTTTGTAAATGTCATCTGTGCGCACCGGCACACGATGGCCTACTCTTACGAAAAAGCGGAACAGGATTTAACGTGTGCGCAAGATGTTCTGCGTGCATTCACACACGGGGCTTCGGTTTAAAGTCTCATCCGAAGGACTTTTGGGGAGAGTGGAGTTAGCACTGATGTTAACTTCAGCAGAAAAATCCCCTCGAACGGGAAACGAACCCGGGTCGTCTGCTTATGAATTTTTTTAGACAGAGTCGGAAAGTCATCATTACAAGATCATGGTCACCCCCTATGTCCGCTCCTGGAAAGCTTCGTGTTCGTGCAGTGTTTACGCTGGACCTAAATCGTCTCTTCACCATGATGTAATCTATCTGGTTGTGGTGTTCACTATTTGGGCTATGCCATGTCCATCTTCTGGATTTTTTATGTGAGCCAAATGTATTCACTAGCTGGCGATTGTTGTTACTGGCAAACTCCAGGATCTCAAGCCTCTTTCATTTGGTTCTTTGTTGCAGTGTGGTCCACAAATGCCCTCCCAGTCTTTGTGGGCATTTTTCTTTATACCACATTATGTCACCGCAGATTTCTCTGCGTGAAATTTGGGCTGCTCTCCCCCGGGGAGAGTGAGTCGCCACAAGTGCAGCGCCTACCTTTTTTTTTAAAAATATACAGCCCTGAGCCGCCCTGGGACTCCAACTCCTGATTTTTCCTCAGGGATGGTGCCTAAACACGACACCTGTGTGCATGCTGGTATTTTTTTAATTTTATAATTTTTGTCATCCGCTCCTACCAGCATACAATGGCCTGCTCTTCCGAAAGGCGGAACGGGGTTTTAACTGTGCGCAAGATGTTCTGCGTGCGTTCGCACACGGGGCCTCGGTTTATAGTCTTATTCGAATGACTTTTAACATTCAGTCTCATTTTTTCGTCAAACTGGGAAGAAAGAGTGAGACTGGGAATCGAACCCAGAACCTCACGGTTTACTTTTTGGCAGGCGAACGTCTTAACCATCCTGCCATCTCCCTTCTCTAGGCATCTACTCCTATCTTGCATTCCAGTCACCTTGTACAACATGGATGTCTTTCTTGGGAATTTGATTTAGAATTCCTTGTAGCTGGTCATAGAATTCTTCTATTTCTTCCTCCGTGCTGTCTGATGTGGGGTCGTATGCCTGTACTACTGTGATGTTGAAGGGGGTTGCCTCAAGCGGATGGTAATAAGTCTGCTGGACTCTGGCTGACAGCTTATGATGGTGTTCACAATGTCCTTGCAAGGAAAAGAGAAGAAAAAGTGCTCAAAGCTAACTGTGGTGTGTACCCAAAATCTCAAACCTGGTCAAACTCGGCAGTTGACGTGGCCAAGCTCTCTGGTCCTTTTCTGAAAAGTGTGGTTACAATGATAAACTACCACTTGGGAAGAAGGGCTCAGACCTACAAACTTTCCTGGGGTAAAAGTAAAGGCGTCCCATAACCTATGTGTATTTGGAGCGACATGTTAGAGACCTCGCTTCTGTAAGGGCCAGCATGTTGAGGGCGGCGCCCATCTCCTCTCCCTCGCTGCTTTACCTTCCCTGATCGTATAGAGGGCAGGTACCCATTGACAGCTGGGTGAACTGGGGTGGGGGTGGGTGGGGGGGTCTGTACTGAAGACAAGGCGCGCAAACGGTCACCCATCCCCTGGGTAACCACGCTCGATGCTGCTTAATTAACCTTAGCTTGGGGGAAAGCGAGCGCTCTGACCACTGAGCTATTCCTTCAGGTGGTACATTCAAAGAACATGAAGTAATCATTAGGGCTAAGTGCTCAAAACATAACTATAACTGTATATATGTATATGTATATATAATATTATGTATATTATATATATAATTTTATTAAGAGAGAGAGAGTAGAGAATGAGTATGAGAGAGATGAGAGAAGAGAAGAGAGAAGAAGAGAGAAGAGAGATGAAAGAGAGAGATAAGAGAGAGAGACAAACCGCATGCACGATTCTGTCATAGTTAGACACCATTCCCGAAGTCAGAATGCGGGCAAAACGGTCGCATATAATACACAACTCTCATCGATGACGTCAACCTCGGAGCTCTAGCCGAGGAAAGAAAACGATAATATTTTAAGATATGAGTGTATGCGTGTGTATCTGTGTGACTATGACACCTTTTTATTAAGTTGTAGTATTATGTTCGCACAAAGAAAAATTGCCAAAACACACCTGGTGAGAATTTATATAGCGCTAGCGCTATATAAATTCCATGTATCATTGTTGTTGTTGTTTTATTTCATATCATTATAGGAGGAGGAGGAGGAGGAGGAGGAGGATTGTTGTTGTTGTTGTTGTTGTTTTGGTTATTATTGTTGTTGTTGTGTTGTTGATTGTTGTTATTGTTGTTGTTATTTTTGTTGTTGTTATTGTTATTATTATTTACTATTTATTATCATCATCATCATCATCATCATCCATCCATCCTCTCTCTCATCATTATTATTATTATTATTATATTATTATTATTATTATATATCATCATCATCATCTTTCATCATATCATCATCATTCATCATCATTATTATTATTATTATTATTATTATTATTATTATTATCATCATATATCTATCTTTTTTTTTAAGTGCTCCAGCGATTATAGCTGCATTTATTGAATGTCAAGAACACATTCATCCAACAGAAAAAGTCCACATTCTTTCCTTATGCTTTTTTTTATTATATTATCATAATCATATCAGCAGTTCGATGGAGATTTCCGTTGAAACAAATGGTTACTGTATACTATGTAGGCGAACACGTGCTTGAAATGGTTAGAATAATGTCCGCATTAGTACAACGAATTTCTAAAAGCACAATGTGTGTGGGGGGGAGGGGGGGGGAGGGGTGTCTGTGTCTGTGTGTCTGTATCTATGTCTGTGTGTTTGACAGAAAGAGGGAAAGACACAGACACAGGCAGACAGACAGACAAACAAACAGACAAACAGACAGAATCTATTCACACGCACACACACAAGCACTTGTGTGCCTGTCTTGTATGTACATGTGTGTGCGCACAGCGCCGCGCAGCGCCACCACGCACACACACACACACACACACACACACACACACACACACACACACACACACACACACACACACACACACACACTGTAATACCAACCTACACACGTGTGTAAATGCGCTGGCGCGTGTGCCTACAAGCTTACGAAACGCCCCCCCCACCCCCTAAAAAAAATTTACCTACAAAAATCTGTGCATACACACACGCACGCGCGCGCGCGCGCACGCGTTCATACCAACCTACACACGTGTGTAAACGCGCTGGCGCGCGTGTGCCTACAAGCTTACGAACGCACACACACACACAACCCCCAAAATTGACTCCACAAAAAAAAACCATGATTATTTTCTATGCAGGAAGCGGGCGAAAGGGTCTGAAAGGTCTTCGCCACGGGGCTGGGCCCTCTCTGGGTTGTGGCCTGACGCCGCCGCCACTGCCGCCACTGCCCACAAGTCTGGCGGGTACCAGGAGCTGCAGCTCACTGTCCAAGGTGAGCATTCTCAGCACTCGCTGCCTCCCTGTCTCTGGGTTCGATGGGAAAGTCACGTCTGTCAGATAAAACCAAAAAAATATGGGAGGTTCTTTGGTTCAGGGGGTTTCTTTTCTTGAGGTTATATAGCGTTCTGGTGTCTTGAATCAAAGGTAGAACTGTAGAGTGATTATGTATGTTTCAGTGTCGATAATAGCGTTCTGGTGTCTTCAATACAGGTAGACATGTATGGTAATCATTGTGCGTCAGTGCCAATAATAGCATTCTGGTGTTCAATAATGTAGACAGTATAACATATGTAGTCAGTGCAATAATAGCATTCTGTGTTTTCATCTATAATACACATGTGTGATAATTATGTACGTCAGGCCAATAATACTATTCTGGTGTCTGAATAAATTATGTACGTCAGTGCCAATAATAGCATTCTGTGTCCTGAACAATGTAGCTATAATAATCATGTATACGTCAGTGCCAATAATAGCATTCTGGTGTCCTGATATAATTATGATGTCAGTGCCGATAATAGCATTCTGGTGTCCTGAATTATGATTATGTATACGTCAGTGCCAATAATAGCATTCTGGTGTCCTGAATTATAATATATTATTGTGTCAGTGCCAATGATAGCATTCTGGTGTCCTAATTATGTTTATGTATAGTCATAGCCAATATAGCATTCGCTGTTGACCGATTACATTACTTTAATAGTACCCCATGCATATAGCATTGTGTCCTGAATACATAGCATGTATAATATTATTAACTCAGGCCAAGCATTCTTCCAAATAATTGTATTGTCGCCAGAACATCTCGCTCTAAGTAACAGTATTATTATCGGCCAATAATAGCATGGTGTCTGATTATTAACAGTATAGTATTATATATTCCATAACTGATTTCATAAGTATGAGGGACGGGACGTGGTCAGAACTTGCGCTCGCATTGAAGACCGTCGATTCCGTTCGAAGGAATTTTCCCCCCTGGAGTTAACATCAGTCTGTCCACTCTCACAAGTCCCTCGAATATTATAAACTAAAGGCCCGTGCGCGCACGTGCGAACACGCAGCGCCACGTTAAATCCTGTTCCGCTTTTCTAAGAGTAGGCCATTGTCTGGTGGGAACAGATGACAATTTTACAAAGCAGCATACACACGGGAAATGGATGTAAAAAAGCACATGAGTGCTTATTCCATTAAACATACATATAGACATGTATAACAATTATGTACGTCAATTCCAATAAAAGCATATTATCCGTAAGCAAGCATACATACAGTCTATTTAAATAATATGTGTGTTTCTCTGCGTATCTGTTTAAATGTTTGTTTGTCTGCCTGTTTTATGATGATGATGATGATGATGATGAGATGATGATGATGATGATGAGATGTGATGAATGATGATGATGATGATGATGATGATGATGATGATGAATGCATCATGATGATAGATGATGATGAGATGGAGAGAAGAGTCGATGATCAGACGACGATGACGACGACGACGACGACGATGAGAGATGATGATGATGGTGGTGGTGGTGGTGGTGGTGGTGGTGGTGGTGGTGGTGGTGGTGGTGGTGGTGGTGGTGGTGTGGCACCCCGTAAATAACCATTGCCGGCATCTCACCCTGTGCAGCAGTGGCAGGCACAGCGGCAGGCATGGCAGTTGGCACAGCGGCAGGCATGGCAGTTGGCACATTGACAGGCACGGCAGCAGGCACAGTGACAGGCACAGTGGCAGGGATGGCAGTTGGCACAGAGACAGGCACGGCAGCAGGCACAGTGACAGGCACAGTGACAGGCACGGCAGCAGGCTTGTAGTGAACAGGCACAGTGACAGGCAGGATGGTGCAGCAGGCACAGTGACAGGCACAGTGACAGGGATGGCAGTTGGTACAGTGACAGGCACAGTGACAGGCATGAGGCAGCAGGCTTAGTGACGGCACAGTGGCAGGGATGGCAGTTGGCACAGTGACAGGCACGGCAGCAGACATGGCAGTTGGGCATAGTTGGACAGGCAGGCACGGCAGCAGACATGGCAGTTGGCAGCGGCAGCCGGCAGCAGACATGGCAGTTGGCACAGAGGCAGGCACGGCAGCAGCACGGAAGTGCACGCGACAGCGTTGGTCACAACAGCGGCAGGCATTGGCACGTGGCACACAGTGGCAGGGCACACGGCAGTTGGCACAGTGGGCAGCAGTCAGACAGCACGGCAGGCACCAGGGTGGCGGTCAGACCGCAGAAGAAGAAGAGAGGGGGGTGGTGCCTGTACATCTGGGCTCTCTCCCTGGCCCCTAGGGGTCTGTCTGCAGCCCTCATCCTCTCCACCGCTGCGGGAGCCCCTATGTCCGTGTTCTGACCCACACAGCACAGAGTCTGACCTTATTTTTGGTAGCGGGTAGTTTCTTTTTGTTGGTCGTTTTAGTTTTCCTTAGGTCTATACTTACTATTACTATACTGTTGGAGTCCCAGGGCGGTTCGGGGCTGTTAGGCTATATGGCAACGTTCTGGTGGCTCCTGCGACGGTACTGGAACCATGTCGTATCGGTCATTGCCTTTCCAATGGATCTTTCCAGTGGCGCGGAGAGGGGGGATCTGCTGCAGGGTAACAGCTTGCCTCCATTTCTCAAAGCCTAGAAGCGCAACTCCATAGTCTTCCGAGACTGATGGGTGCCTATTACTACTACTACTAGGTCTATACTTGAAGAAGTGAAAACTAGAATAAAGAATGCCATCGGTCCACACGAAAGCTCCTAACTCAGTGAAAAATCGCAATCTAAAGTGGTATGGGCACATCACATGATCATCTGGACTGGCTAAGACTGTCTTACAGGGAACAGTAAGGGGAGGAGGAAGACGAAGAGGCAGACAGAGGAAAGGATGGGAAGACAACATCAGAGAGTGGACAGGCCTTGGGTGGAACGACCTGCTACGGAGGGCGGAGGACCATGGGGAGTGGAGGAGGCTGGTTGCAGAATCTTCTGTTGTGCCCCCACGGTCCACGGGACTACGGGACAGGTGAAAGTGAAGGGGGGTCTTGCTTAGGGATTTTTTGTGATTATTGTTTTGTTTTGGTTTTTTATCAGATCATAGCTAGCCCCAATATAACCTCCGTGGTCTGTGGGGCTATATACGACAAGATTGGATTGGATATTTCTCAGAAAAAAATCAGAATGAAGGAAACTGGCTACATCCCTCGACGTAAGGAAAGATCATGGCAAGGGTTTGGGTATGTGAGGTTATCATACAAAATGAATGGTATCGGCGTTGATGGCAAAAAAATGTTTCATAAAACAGGATGAAGTACACTAGCGACACGTCATGGAGTTGCGATCTAGTCTTTAGAGCCCAAAGCCAGGGTAAGTATGTATGGAGGGCAAGCTGTTACCCATGCAGCAGATCCCCCCTCTCCACGCCACTCGAATGATCCATTGGAAAGGCAATGACCGATACGAATGGTTCCAGTACCGTCGCAGGAGCCACCAGAACGTTGCCATGTATACATCTCCGAGCCGCCCTGGGACTCCAATTCCCTGATTTTCCTCGGGGATGGTGTCTAAACACGACACATGTGTTCATGCTGGTTTTTTTTGTATAACTTTGTCATCCGCTCCTACCGGCACACAATGGCTTGCTCTTCCGAAAGGCGGAACGGGTTTTAACGTGTGCGCAAGATGTTCTGCGTGCGATCGCACACAGGGCCTCGGTTTATAGTCTCATCCGAATGACTATTCTTCTTCTTCTTCTTCTTCTTCTTCTTCTTCTTCTTCTTCTTCTTCTTCTTCTTCTTCCTGTTCTTCTTCTTCTTCTTCTTCTTCTTCTTCTTCTTCTTCTTCTTCTTCTTCTTCTTCTTCTTCTTATTATTATTATTATTATTATTATTATTATTATTATTACAAAATAAACTATCTAAGCGTGGGTGGCATGATGTTTTACAAATTGCATCATTATTATATAAGCTGCCCTTTCAGGCTGATTCATTTCAAAATGGGGGAGGGGGGCGGGTTCCAAAATAAGAAAGTTTTCTGCAGTACCGGTGTGTAGATTATTAAACCGTCTCAAAAGTCCCACGTTATCTGTATCACTACGCAGATGCAATGACCTCCCTTGTTGGTCTGTAATCATGCAGTGAAAGCCTGTCTCTCTTGAAAAAAAAAAAAGTTCGTCGGAAGTGACCTATGACCTAAGGTTGACCTTTTACTGCCGTTTTCGGCTACGACGATTCAGTTTGCCGACGATGATGGAGCGCGGGTCACCGTTCTTCCACACTGAACTGTCATTTATTTTCAGTTGTTTGGCGTGTTACGACTTCCGACAAAACCAGAAGAAAACTGCGCTTTCATAAACTACAGATTACAGAAAAGTGATAAGTAAAGCAGAAAATGACACTGCATTTTCATTAAACACCTGGTTCAGCCAATTCCTCCATCCATCCATCCGTCCATCCGTCCATCCGTCCGTCCGTCCGTCCATCCGTCCGCCATCCATCCGTCAGTCCGTCCATCCGTCCATCATCCATCCACCATCCATCATCCACCATCCACCACACCCACCCATCCACCCATCCATCACCCACCAATCCATCAAATCATTACCACCACAACCACCACCCATCATTCATCTACCACCCACCCAATCCATCCATCCATCCATCCATCCATCCTCCTCTCCTCCGTCCGTACGTACGTACCGTCCATCTACCCATCTCTCCATCCTACCACCAATCTCGATCCATCCATCCATCAAATTCATCCACCAGCCATAGCCCACCACTCACTTAGCCATCCGGTTATAGCCATCCAGTCATTAACGAATAGCCACCAGCAAGCCCATTCCATTACAAACCAGCCAGCCAACACAAGCAGCCATCGACAGCTACGCCAATTAGCAAGCCACTCAGTCAAGCCATAGCAAGCAAGCCATTTAGCAAGCCATCAAGCAGCCAACCACCGCCAATAGCAACACATCAAACCAATCCGCAATCAGCCCAAACCAATCAGCAAGCCAGTTAGCAAGCAGTCAGCAAGCAAACCAACCAGTCATTTAGCAAGCCAGTCAGCAAACCACACCAATATAGCAAAGCAAAGCCAACCAGCTCAGTTAGCAAGCACAAGCAAGCCACCATCATTAGCAAGCCAGTCAGCAAAGCCGCAGCCAAACAGCCACCCCAACTAACAAAGTCAGTCAGCAAGCCAACCAAACAGCTACCTAACTAGCGAGCCAGCCAGCAAGCTAGCAAGCCAGTTAGTCAGCCATTCGGCAAGCCAGCCACTTAGCCACTTAGCCAGCTGGCCGGCAGGCAGACAGGCAGGCAAGCAGGCAGGCAGGACAGGCAGGCAGAAGTTACTACTGTACATTTCTGGCGGAGAGTTGATCCATGGTTTCAGTGAAGGTGATGTTGGAATCTGGAAGAATGTAGCACACTCGGGAACCAGCTCTGGGAAAAGTCGTCCTCGGTTTGACGATTCTCATCTACACACACACACACACAGAAGCACACGCACGCGTGCACACGAACACATACATGCACGCATACACACACACACTTAAGTCATTTTAGTCCTCGTTATTGCTATAATTATTATCGTTTTCATTATTGTTTTTTTTTTTTCTTACATACTTTTCTTCAGTAGATGGCTTGATGAAAAAAGCAAGTGTTTTCGCTTAGCCATCTGTAAATAAAAAAATGACTTTGCCTTCGACTTTGACGCATGCACGCACTCGTGCGCGCTCACGCACGCACACACGCACGCACGCACACACACACACACACACACACACACACACACACACACACACACACACACACACACACACACACACACACACACACACACACACACATGGGAACGGATGACAAAATTTACAAAACCGGGGGCTGGATATATATTTTTTTAAAAAGCACATTGAGTGCTTATTCCATTATCTTCGGAATAAAGAATGAAAATTTTCACACACACACACACACACACACACACACACACACACACACACACACACACACACGAATGAAACTTGGATGAAAAAAATGTTTTGTGTAAACTGAATCTTTTACCCTCAATAAAGATCATTTTGACTTGACTTAACTTAACTTAACTTGACTTCACACACACACACACACACACACACACACACACACACACACACACACACACACACACACACACACACACACACACACACACACACACAACAAACACACTCATTCATTAATCAATACATTCAACCCCTTTTTTTAAACGATCCAAGAGAAATAACTCACCGTAGCATTACCACTAAAGACATACAGAGTAGCCGCCCTGGTAAAATTGAGGCGGCGAAGCCTCCTGTCAAACGACATGACGGTGACCACAGCACTGCCGTTGTCAGGATGATGCGCGATGCTCCGCTCCGCCACCTCCACTCCAGCCACCGTTCGGGTCCAGTCTGCCACATCAGCCTGCTGCGTGGGCACCGCCGGAGCTTGCAGACCTGAACCATTAACAATGAACAAGGAGCCAATTTTATTTTCTGGCCTCTGGCAAGAGAAGCATTGGCCGCGCGCCCCCAACTGCGCTACAAAGACGTCTGCAAGCGTGACATGAAAGTCCTGGACATCAACACAGAGAACTGGGAGGGAGGTAGCGGCTGACTGCAACAAATGGCGCAGTGTTCTCCACAAACAGCTTGTAGTGTGGTGAAGAAAAGATCCACACCGCAGCAAACGAAAAGAGAGCCAAGCGGAAGGCATGTACTCCAGCCACCTCAACAAGCCACATCTGCATCAGATGCGACAGAGACTGCCACTCCCGCATCGGACTGACCAGCTACAGCCGGCGTTGTCGCTGAACAAATGACCTTTCTTTTGGCGCGAATTCCATAGTCGACACCGACTGACGGAGGCCTACTTCTACTACTAATAGATAAAGCGCGGGGCGGGATAGCTCAGTGGTCAGAGCGCTCTGCTTTCCTCAAGTCAAGTTAAGCAGCGTCGAGTGTGGTTACCAGTTGGATGGGTGACTGTTTGCGCGCCTTGGCTTCAGTACTGTCCCCCAAGTTCACTCAGCTGTAAATGGGTACCTGCCCTCTTTAGGGTCAGGGAAGGTAAAGCAGCGAGGGAGAGGAGATGGGCGCCGCCCTCAATATACTGGCCCCCTAGAGAAGCTGAGGTCTCTGATGCTTCGCTCTCCTACGACCACTTAGGTTTTGGGACACCTTTACCTTTTTTTTTTTTTACCTTTTCATAGAATAATCATAACAATTGCTTTTTTTTTTTTACATCCAGCCCTCTTGGTTGGGCAGTGGGGGGGGGGGGGGGGAGAAAAAAATCAAACAAAACTGATTAGTTTACCCTACGTGGCATGAAGAACAGTTTAAGAAGAAGAAGAAGAAAAAGAAGAAGAAGAAGAAGAAGAAGAAGAAGAAGAAGAAGAAGAAGAAGAAAGAAAAGAAGAAGAAGAAGAAGAAGAAGAAGAAGAAGAAGAAGAAGAAAAGAAAGAAAGAAAGAAAGAAAGAAAGAAAGAAAGAAAGAAAGAAAGAAAGAAAGAAAAGAGAAGAATGATGATGATGATGATGATGATGATGATGATGATGATGATGATGATGATGATGATGATGATGATGATGATGATGATGATGATGATGATGATGATAATAATAATGATAATAATTAATTTAATCAACACGGCATTAAAAAAAAAACACTCTCAAGAAAGAAAAAAATGCAAATTTACTCCAAAACATAATTTCATACATGCAACAACAAAAAAACCACTAAAACGGACACATATTGAACATAATATAGACAGACCTGAGGGTCTTTGAGTTGCATCCCCACCCTCCACGAGCGTGATGCGTTCATTTAAGCGGCGCTGAAGATCCCTGAAAAGGCCCCTGTAGCGTCCGCCTCGTGCTGCTGGGGGCGGGAGAGAAGCAGGGAGTGGAGGGAGCTGTTGGGATCCTTCTGGAAGAGAAATATGTTTGTTTATTTATTTATCTATTTATTTATTTATCTATTTATTTATTTATCTATTTATTTATATTTTATCTATTCATCTATTTATTCATTTATTTATTTATTATTATGCCTGTGAATTGTGGATCCTGACTGCTGATTTGGACATAAGAGTTCAGGCAGTAGAGATGACATGCTTCCGGAGACTCCTTAGCATCTCTTACAGAGACCACATCAGCAACGAAGACGTGCATAACATAATCCAGCAAACCATTGGTCCCTACGAAAACCCTCTATCAATTGTAAAGAAGCGTAAACTTAAATGGTACGGGCATGTCACAAGATCGAAAGGACTTGCAAAAACAATACTTCAAGGCACAGTCCAAGGAGGAAGAAAAAGAGGCAGACCAAGGAAGAGATGGGAGGACAACATCAGCGAATGGACACTAAGAAAGGCAGAACAGAGAGAGGAATGGAGGGAACTGGTTGTCAAGTCTTCAAGGGTGCCCTCATGGTCACCAGACTAAGGGATAGATAGAAAGATAGATTTATTTATTTATCTATTTCTTTATTCATTTACGTATTTTACTCTTTTATTGCGAGGACAATGGAATAAGCACTTATGTGCTTTTTTAAAAAAAAATGTTTACTTATTTTATTCTTTTATTTCGAGGACAATCGAATAAGCACTTGCGTGCTTTTTTACATCCAGTCCCCATGTGTACGCAGTTTTATCAGTTTTGTCATCGTTCCCACCGGTACACAATGGCCTACCCTTCCGAAAAGCGGAACGGGTTTTAACGTGTGCCACAAGATATTCTGCGTGCGTTCGCACACGGGGCCTCGGTTTATAGTCTCATCCGAAGGACTTTTGGGGAGAGTGGAGTCAGCACTGATGTTAACTCCAGAGGAAAAAATCCTCTCTAACAAGATTTGAACCCGGGTCAGCAAATCACGAGCTGAGTGAGTTATTTATTTATTTATTTATTTATTTATTTATTTATTCTTTTATATCGAGGATAACAGAATAAGCAATCATGTGCTTTTTTTCATCCGGTCCCCGTGTGTATGCAGTTTTGTAAATATTGTCATCTGTTCCCACCGGCACACGATGGCCTACTCTTACGAAAAGCGGAACAGGATTTAACGTGTGCGCAAGATGTTCTGCGTGCGTTCGCACACGGGGCCTCGGTTTAAAGTCTCATCCGAAGGACTTTTGGGAGAGTGGAGTCAGCAAGAGGTGTTGAGAGGTAAGAGAGGATGGAGAACAGAACGGTGATGATGGGCAGACGTGGGTAAGTCGGTAACTGTGTGACGAATAGGGGGGGGGGATAGGGGGAGGGGAGAGTGCATTGGAAACAAAGAAAATGAGTCGTGTGATAGGAAAAAAATGAATGAACAACTTAACCCCCCCCCCCCCCCCCCCAATGAATAGACAGACATACAGACAGACAGAGAGACAGAGGGACAGAAGGACAAAGGGACAGAGAGACAGACAGACAGACAGACAGACAGACAGACAGACAGACAGACAGAAAGCAGAACAGATATACAGACTTAAAGAGAAACACAGACAGACAGACAGACAGACAGACAGACAGACAGACAGACAGACAGACAGACAGAAAGCAGAACAGATATACAGACTTAAAGAGAAACACAGACAGACAGACAGACAGACAGACAGACAGACAGACAGACAGACTGACTGACTGACTGACTGACTGACTGACTGACTGACTGACTGACTGACTGACTGACTGACTGACTGACTGAGACTGACAGACATGGCGCAGTGGTTAGCGCCGTGGGTTACGGGCTTGTAGGTCGTAGGTTCGAGTCCCACAAGAATGATAGGATTGTTCGTTTAGTTTTGTTGTGTTTTCACTCAATCTTACCCAGAGTGAGTGTGCTGTGGGCTCAGTGAAGAGACTGGAGCCTCACAGTCAGGTTTTATTTTTGTATTTTTTTCGTTTTTATTTTTGTATTTTGTACCACTTTATGTCACAGTAGATTTCTCTGCGTGAAATTCAGGCTGCTCTCCCCGGGGAGAGCGCGTCGCCACAGCTGCAACGCCAACCCATTTTTTTTCTTTTTCCTGTATGCAACTGTTTTTGTTTCCCTATCAGAGTAGCTTTTTTCTACTGAATTTTGCCAGGGTCAACCCTCTTGTTGCCGTGGGTTCTTTTACGTGCGCTAAATAGTGATGTGTAACACACAGGACCTCGGTTTATCGTCTCATCCGAAAGACTAGCGCCCAGACCACCACTCAGGGTCCAATGGATGGGGAAAAGTTTTGGGTCCAAACGGGGTACGAACCACCACACACTCCGACCCGAACTTTTTGCTTTCTAGGCAAGGCGCGTTACCACCTAGACCACTAGACCACCGATCCACCCATTTTAATCCACTTTACGGATGCGATTTTGCGAGTGTTGCTCACATCAACTAACCAACACTGCAGGTGTCTGTATCTCTCGGGCCCGGTTGACGCTGGGTAGCGTTATGATAGGAACCATAAGAGCACACCCCTATCACGTAGTATCCCTAGCTACAGGCACTGCCATAGCACCATCATTACATCATCATCTTCATCACCCGCGATCACCATACAATGAAACAAAAATTAATTGTCTCTGATTTCGATGGTTACAGCTGCTCTGGTCTCATGGTGATCTCAGTTTCGGGTTCCCCAGCAAACACTTCTGTGCCCGTAGTCAATTTGTGTCAAAGCCCTCAAGACTGGAAGTTCACGGGAGAAGGTTTTTAGATGGACATTGTGACGGAGATTTTTCTCCTGGAGTTAACATCAGTGCTGACTCCACTCGCCCCGAAAGTCCATCGGATGAGACTTTAAACCGAGGCCCCGTGTGCGAACGCACGCAGAACATCTTGCGCGCACGTTAAATCCTGTTCCGCTTTTCGTAAGAGAAGGCCTTCGTGTGCCGGTGGGAACAGATGGCATTTACAAAAACTGCATACACACGGGAACTGGATGTAAAAAAGCACAAGAGTGCTTGTCCCATTATCCTCGATGTAAAAGAAAAGAATAAATAAATCAAATCACCACCCTAGGTGGGCGTCTCACCCAGTCTGGCTCCGCAATTGAGCTAGGACTGTTCAGAAAGAGGCTCGGTAGGTGATGTCCTGCGTATGTCAGCTCAGAACAGGCACCACTGACCACCACCAAAGTGACCCAGCAGCAGTGCAGGGCCCCTCTGGATGGTGGCCTCACGGTGGCCTGATATAGTTAGGCTTCCTGTGGACTTCTGACCCTGGGAATGCGACATAGCAGAACGAATTTGCGAATCTGGGTATGGTTAGGGCAGAGATGTTGAAACGAGCGGCGTGGGAACAGCAGGACAGGGATGTCACAGAAGGTGAGGCAGCAAAATAAATAAGAGAGAAAGATGGAGAGAAAGAAAGAAAGAAAGATAGATAGAAAGAAAGAAAGAAAGAAAGAAAGAAAGAAAAAGAAAGAAAGAAAGAAAAGAAAGAAAGAAAAGAAAGAAAGAAAAAAAGAAAAAAAAAAGAAAGAGTAATTGAGAGAGAGGGAGACACAGAGAAAGAGAGACAGAGAGAGAGAGACAGAGAGAGAGAAAGAAAGGAAGAAAGAAAAGAAAGAAAGAAAGAAAGAAAGAAAGAAAAGAAAGAAAGAAAGAAAGAAAGAAGAAAGGAAGAAAGAAAGAAAGAAAGAAAGAAAGAAAGAAAGAAGAAAGAAAGAAAAAGAAAGAAAGAAAGAAAGAAAGAAAGAAAGAAGGAAAGAAAAAAAGAAAAAAAAGAAAGAGTAATTGAGAGAGAGGGAGACACAGAGAGAGAGAGACAGAGAGACACAGAGAGAGAGAGAAAGAAAGGAAGAAAAAAAGAAAGAAAAGAAGGAAGGAAAGAAAGAAAGAAAAGAAAGAAAGAAAGAAAGAAAGAAAGAAAGAAAGAAAGAAAGAACGAAAAGAAAGAAAAAAAGAAAAGAAAAAGAACAAGAAATGAGAGTGAAAATGGAAAAACAAAAAAGAATGAATGAAGCAATGATTCTTACCTCTGTTTATGTCTCCTCCTCCTTCTCCTCCTCCTCCTTCTCCTCCTTCTCCTCCTCCTCCTTCTCCTCCTCCTTCTCCTCCTCCTCCTATGCCTTCTCTGTTTCCATCCGTCCCCTGGTACAATATGAGATACGTAACAGATACTTTGCATAATGATGAATTATGCATACATGAGTGCGTGTCCGCTAAATTTTCTTTTTAAACTCACACACACACGCGCGTGTATGCACATGCACACACGCGCACACACACACACACACACACACACACACACACACACACACACACACATACACACACACACACATACACACACACACACACACACACACACACACACACACACACACACACACACACACACACACACACACACACACACACACACACACACACACACACACACACACACGAATCAAAATTCAAGATTTAATTGGCCTGTGATCCCTTTAGGGAACAGGAAAGATTTCATGAAACAATTTTTTTTATTTTTTTATTTTATACCACTTTATGTCACAGCAGATTTCTGTGATAATAATGATAACAACTGTATCATATATTAACAAAAAAACCAGTAACACTGCATGTGACAAAAATAGGAATGTTAAGCAATGCCTTTTACAAAGTTCATGACACTTTACTCTTGATTTTGAATTTGCTCTTTGTTTGACAGTTTTTCTGTCTAATGAAATCTTCGTCGTTGTCACCGAACGCCCAGACAGCAACTGTTGTTGTCAGTCATATGAGCGAAAATGCGTTGCGCTGCCGTTAAGCGCCTGACAAGTCAGGCCCAGCACATCCGACTTCGGCATATGGAAGTAGATCATTATTTTATCTTTTAAGTCTTTCGAGGGGGAGGGGGGGCAGGAGAATGGACCAAGAAGGCAGAAAATAATCAAGAAGAAAGTGACAGGAAGAAGAGGAACAAGGCAGGAACAAAGAGAGGGATAGAAAAGAGGGAATTCCTAGCACAGATTTTCCACAGGGTGTGGATGTTATTTATACTGACAGGCTGCCGGCATCTCTACAAGGGAAGTGTGGAGAGATCGAGATCAAATGTGACGCTCCACCACATAAAGAGTCGCTTTGCACCAAAGGTCAATTTGTAGTTATTGACAAGTAATTAATTTGCAATATATGGGCTATCCAATACAAAAAACAGATTGAAAATCGGACAATTCTGTGCAAAGTTATTACAAATTGAAATGATAGACTGCAGGATGTGACAAAATGAGAAACGGGCAAGTTTATTTTCGTAAAAGGTTGTCAGAATGAGGGCTTGTGTATTTTCAAAACGCATTTAAAAGCAAAAGGAATATATAAAAAAAAAATTATGCCTTGATATTTCATTATTAGGTAGATAAACGGATATAGTTTAAAAATCAATCAAAATCTCAAAATTGACAACTTGACCCCCATCTGCCTTTAATAGCTCCTAGCGCAAGCGACTCATTTCGTGGTGGAGCGTCACAAATGACAAGACATGATTATCGATCTTGGATACAGATAATAGTGTAAACAGATACACAGGAAGTCAACAGACAAGCAAATGAAAACAAACCGTGCTCAGCGGTTTGCATGCAACTGGATCCACCTGCTTCAAGATCAGACTGATGCATTCCCTGATCACGTCCATAATTTTTGGTACACACGTGAAACGTGGACCGGCCAGAACAGCAGAAACTAAAAGAAGGATACTATTCAGGCAATGGAGATGAGACGCTTCCGCAAACTTGTTGGTATCTCATATAGAGATCAGTTGGCTTAACCTTGGCTGGGGGAAAGCGAGTGCTCTCACCACTGAACTATCCAACTGGTTGCCAATTGGATGGATGACCGTTTGCGCGTCTTGGCTACGGTACAGCTCCCCCAGTTCACCCAGGTGTAAATGAGTACCTGCCTACTTTAGGGTCAGGGAAGGTAAAGCAGCGAGGGAGAGGAGATGGGCGCCGCCCTCAACATGCTGGCCCCTAGAGAAGCTGAGGTCTCTGAAGCCTGGCTCCCCTACGACCACATAGGTTATGGGACACCTTGACCTTTACACAGAGATCAATAACTAACGAGGAAATCATACCAGATATCTATCTATTTATTCTTTTATATCGAGGATAATGGAATAAGCAATCATATGCTTTTTTACATCCAGTCCCCGTATGTATGCAGTTTTTGTAAATGTCAACTGTTCCCACCAGCACACGATGGCCTACTCTTACGAAAAGCGGAACAGAATTTAACGTGTGCGCAAGATGTTCTGCGTGCGTTCGCACACGGGGCCTCGGTTTATAGTCTCATCCGAAAGACTTTTCGGGGGAGTGGAGTCAGTACTGATGTTAACTCCAGGAGAAAAATCCCTTCGACCGGGAATCGAAATGCCATCGGGCCAAATGAAGAGCTCCTGATTTCAGTGGAAAAAAAACACACACAAACTGAAGTGATATGGGCACGTCACACGAACAGCTGGACTGGCCAAGACTGTTCTACAGCGGGGGGGGGGGGGGGACGATAGCCTAGTGGTCAGAACATTGCGCTGGCAATTTGACGACCGGGTTCGAGTCTCGTCGAGGAGATTTTTCTCCTGGAGTTAACATCAGTGCTGACTCTACTCTCCCGAAAAGTCCTTCGGATGAGACTTTAAACCGAGGCCCCGTGTGCGAACGCACGCAGAACATCTTGCGCACACGTTAAATCCTGTTCCGCTTTTCGTAAGAGTAGGCCATCGTGTGCCGGTGGGAACAGATGACAATATTTACAAAAACTGCATACACACGGGGACCGGATGAAAAAAAGCACATGATTGCTTATTCTGTTATCCTCGATATAAAAGATTAAATAAATAAATAAAATACAGGGAACAGTACAAGGAGGGAGACGAAAAGGCAGTCAGAGGAAATGGTGGAAAGACAACATCAGAGAGTGGACTGGCCTTGAGTAGAACGATTTGCTACGGAAAGCTGAGGACCGCGAGGAGTGGAGGAAGCTGGTTGCAAAATCGTCAGTGGTACCCTCACCGACTACAAAACTACGGGATAGATGAAGGTTAAGGTGAAGCTCATTGAAAATCTAATATATAGTTAATAAGAAAAAGCACAAAATCGCCAGCAAAACCAAAAACAAACAAAACCATAAAACGTTCAAAGGACACTATTTTAACTACTTAACTAGTCTTTCGGATGAGATCATAAACCGACGTCCTGTATGCAACACGCATCTAGCGCATGTAAAAGAACCCACGGCAACAAGAAAGTTGTCCATGGCAAAATTCTGTGGAAAAAAACGCCACTCTGACAGGGAGACAAATACACATGCAGGCAGGAAAAAAAAATGAGTGGCGCTACTCTTGTGGCGACGCGCTCTCCTCAGGGAGAGTATCCTGAATTTTACGTTGAGAAATCTGTCGTGGTTTAAAGTGGTATACAATAGAATACAAGACACTCACAAACGATATCTTTGTGCAAGACAAGACGTATTTATTTATTTATTTATTTAATCTTTTATATCGAGGATAACAGAATAAGCAATCATGTGCTTTTTTTCATCCGGTCCCCGTGTGTATGCAGTTTTTGTAAATATTGTCATCTGTTCCCACCGGCACACGATGGCCTACTCTTACGAAAAGCGGAACAGGATTTAACGTGTGCGCAAGATGTTCTGCGTGCGTTCGCACACGGGGCCTCGGTTTAAAGTCTCATCCGAAGGACTTTTGGGGAGAGTAGAGTCAGCACTGATGTTAACTCCAGGAGAAAAATCTCCTCGACGGGACTCGAACCCGAATAG
>CM060340.1:36887172-36892172 GCA_030674155.1 Stramonita haemastoma
TGGTGGTGGTGGTGGTGGTGGTGGTGGTGGTGGTGGTGGTGGTGGTGGTGGTGGTGGTGGTGGTGGTGGTTGTGTGTGTGTTGTTTTGTTGTTATTGTGGTGGTGGTGGTTGTGTGCGTGTGTTGTTTTGGTGGTGGTGGTGGTTGTGTGTGTGTGTGTGTGTGTGTGTGTGTGTGTGTGTGTGCGTGCGCGCGTGCACACGCAAACCATGTGTGTATGTATATGTGTGTACGCTTTTGACGTGCACGTACGCACGCACGCACACACACAAACACACACACATACACACACACACACACACACACACACACACACACACACACACACACACACACACACACACACACACACACACACACACACACACACACACACACACACACACCGTCCGATAATTTAAAAAAAAAAAAAAAAAAAAAAACAGTGACAAGAGACTGAAGATAATAATTATGATATTGATACCATCTTCACCCCAAGGTTCCGTTATTCCACACACTACACTACACTAGCCTGCAGCAACAGATAACACAGGTTATCTCCCTTCACCGGTGATAGGCCTAGTGCACTCAAGGCCACGACTCAATTACTCAACGACGGGATATAGCCCAGTGGTCAGAACATTGCGCTCGCAATCTCACGACCCGGGTTCGATTCCCGTTCGAGAGATTTTTCCTCTGGAGTTAACATCAGTGCCGGCTCTACTTCCCCCCCATAGTCTTTCGGATGAGACTATAAACCGAGGCCCCGTGTGTGAACGTGTGCAGAACATCCTGCGCACACGCTAAATCTTGTTCCGCTTTTCGA
Source organism: Stramonita haemastoma (assembly GCA_030674155.1). NCBI lineage: Eukaryota > Metazoa > Mollusca > Gastropoda > Neogastropoda > Muricidae > Stramonita > Stramonita haemastoma. Next base: position 36,887,977 of record CM060340.1, read on the forward strand.
AACAGTAGGCCATTGTGTGCGGATGGGAACAGGTGACATTTACAAAAACTGCATACACACGAGGACTGGATGTAAAAAATATTTTTTTTAAACCACACGAGTGCTTATTCCATTATCTTCAATATAACAGAAAGAATAAATAAATAATTAATAAAAGTTGTCAGATCAATTCACTGTTGATTAAGACTTAACCCCTACTCCCATCTCCCCCCAACTTGGCCACTAAGATTTTAGGTGACTGGACTTGACTGGACTGGACCTGACTTGATCTGACCTGTCCTAATTTGACCTGACTTGACCTGACCTGACTTGACCTGGTTTGACCTGACTTGACCTGACCTGACTTGACTTGACCTGACTTGACCTGGTTTGACCTGACTTGACCTGACCTTACTTGACTTGACCTGACTTGACCTGACTTGACCTGACTTGACCCGGCTTGACCTGACTTGACCTGACTTGACCTGACTTGACTTGACTTGACTGGACTTCTCCCTTAACTCCTTGAAGACTTGTTGGGACACTGCACACTCTGGATTTTTTTTTCAAACAATGCCTCCTGCTGGGCAACATTGTTCACCCTGACGTAGCCCAGTCCTCTCCAAGCAGCATGATGCATGCTGGGCATGTTGGTGTCATCCATCCTACTGCAGGATTGGGGACGGGATAGCACAGTGCAGTGGTCAGAGCGCTCGCTTTCCCCAAGTCAAGTTAATTAAGCAGCGTCGAACGTGGTTACCAGTTGGATGGGTGACCGTTTGGGCGCCTTGGCTTCAGTACAGTTCACCCAGCTGTAAATGGGTACCTGCCCCCTTTGGGGTCAGGGAAGGTAAAGCATCGAAGGAGAGGAGATGGGCGCCACTGCCCTCAACATGCTGGCCCCCCTAGAGAAGCTGAGGTCTCTGATGCCTCGCTCCCCTACGGCCACTCAGGTTATGGGACACCTTTACCTTTACCTACCCTACTGCACTGGCTCTAGATGTTGCAGTCTTTTATGAAAGACGAATGGGGATTTAACTTTTGGGTAGAAGAAGGGGGGGTAGCCTAGTGGTTAGAGCCTTGTGCTCGGGATCTGACAGCTCTGGTTCGAGGCACCACCGAAGAATCTGTTCTAGAGGATTTTTTTTACCTTCCTGAAGTTAACACCAGTGCCGACCCAACTCCCTCCCCCCCCTCCCCGTCAAAGCTCCTTCGGATGAGATTATAAAACCGAGGTCCTGTGTGAAAACACAACACGGAGAACATTTTGTGCACACGTGTAAACCTATTCAACTTTTTTGGAAGAGACCAATAAGTGCTGGTAGGAACGGATGACAACGTTTACAACACACACAAAATAATCGCATGCATACCGTACCAGTGTTGTGTTTAGATACCATTCTTCAAGCTGGAATGTGGCTACCTTAATGATGGCGTTAACCTCAGTGCCGACTCCACCCCCCCCCCCCCCACCCCCTAAAAGTCCTTCGGATGTTATTATAAACCAAGGTCCTGTGTGCAAACGCATGCAGAATCTCTTGCGCACATGCTCAAACCTGTACTACATTTTTTGAAAGAGAAGGCCATTGTGTGCCGGTGGGAACGGAGGACAAAATTAACAAAATTGCATACACACGGGGGATTGGATGTAAAATAAAAGCACATGAGTGTTTATTCCATTATCCTCGATATAAAGAACAGGGATATACGGCCCCATTCGTAAAACTCTCACCACAGGTTAAACTTCACACATCTAGACGAGAAAAGGGGGAAAAAAAATCTCGAGCGTAAAATGCACTGCAGACGTTCATACACATGGACCTCTGTTTATAATCTCACGCCAAAGACTTTCTAGTGAATTATTTAGCGCACGTAATAGAACCCACGGCAACAAAGAGAATTATCCCTGGCCAAAAAAATATGTAGAAAAACAAGCCACCCTGATAGTGGAAAACAAATACATTAAATTTTGCAGACAGGAAAAGAACAAAAAAATTGGGTGGCGCTGCTCTTGTGGCGACGCGCTCTTCCCGGGGAGAGCAGCCCGAATTTTACGCAGAGAAGTCTGCTGTGACTTAAAGTTGTATAAAATGTATTTTAAAAAATAAATAAATAAAATAAAATAAAACATGTATATTGGAATCAGAACCAAAATCAACTCCAGTGGGAAAAAAATCCTCTCTCACAATGGAGATTGGAACCCGAGAATTGAGATAGATACTGTCGGATGACGAGCATAGTGTTCTAACCACGAGACTCGTTCTGCTTCTACTATCTCTACCTCTACAATAGTAGGTGAGGAGGTGGAGGAAAGTGACCGTTACACTTTGGTCTGGGGTGGTCAGTAGCTGGGCGAGTGAAGAAGTGAAAGTCTTGACTTTGCTGGACATTGGTCGCAGAAGGAAAAAGTAAGGGTGGTGTTTGTGTTTTTTTTATTCATTCTTTTCTTGTGTGTGTGTGTGTGTGTGTGTGTGTGTGTGTGTGTGTGTGTGTGTGTGTGTGTGTGTGTGTGTGTGTGTGTGTGTTTGTGTGTGTGTGTCTGTGTGTGTATGTGTGTGTGTGTTGTGTGTGTGTGTGTTGTGGGTGTTGTGTGTGTGTGTGTTTGTGTGTGTTGTGGGTGTTGTGAGTTGTGTGTGTGTTTGTGTGAGTGTTGTGTATGTTGTGTGTGTTGTGTATGTGTGGTGTGTGTGTGTGTGTGTTGTGTGTGTGTGTGTTGTGGGTGTTGTGGGTTGTGTGTGTGTTGTGTGAGTGTTGTGTATGTTGTGTGTGTGTTGTGTATGTGTGGTGTGTGTGTGTATGTGTGTGTATGTGTATGTGCGTGTGTATGTGTATTGTCTGTGTGTATGTGTGTATATTTGTGTGTGTGTTGTGTTGTGTGTGTTTGTGTGTGTGTGTGTGTGTGTGTGTGTGTGTGTGTGTGTGTGTGTGTGTGTGTGTGTGTGTGTGTGTGGTGTGTGTGTGTGTGTGTGTGTGTGTGTGTGTGTGTGTGTGCGTGTATTTCATTTTCATTTTATTCTTTTATTTCGAGGATAAAACATTCATGTGGTTTTTTTGCATCCAGTCGCAGTGTGTATGCAGTTTTGTAAATTTTGTCATCCGTTCCCACGGGCACACAATGGCCTACTCTTTCGAAAAGCGGACGAGTTTTAACATGTGCGCAAGATGTCTGTGTGTGTGTGTGTGTGTGTGTGTGTGTGTGTGTGTGTGTGTGTGTGTGTGTGTGTGTGTGTGTGTGTGTGTGTGTGTGTGTGTGTGTGTTGTGTGTGTCTGTGTGTCTGTGTGTCTGTGTGTGTGTGTTTAGATTTTTAGGGTTTTCTATTAGAGTTTAGGACAACGAGTTAACAGATTATTTTACATGTATTCATTTTCCACACAGCCAAGCTACAAGATACCACCTTTCATGTGGAAAAATGCCTCTCTACTCCACCTCACGACGTAAAACATGAGTGCTTATTCCGCCATCCTCGAAATAAAAGAAAGAAAAAGGAAAGAAAGAAAGAAAGGAAGGAAGGAAAAAAGAAAAAAAGAAAGAAAGAAAGAAAGAAAGAAAGAAAGAAAGAAAGAAAGAAAGAAAGAAAGAAAGAAAGAAAGAAAGAAAGAAAGAAAGAAAGAAAGAAAGAAAGAAAGAAAAGAAAGAAGAAAGTAAGAAAGAAATATATACATACATACATACATACATACATACATACATACATACATACATACATACATACATACATACATCATACATACATACATACATACATACATACATACATACATACATACATACATACATACATACATACATACATACATACATACATAAACGAATAAATAAATAAATAAAAGAGACATTATCATTTATTTATAAAATAAAATACATAAATAAATGATAATTTCCTAACACTGTCCTTCTTTCAGATCAGCATTCTTCTATCTCAACTCGTCTCAAATTCACACACACACACACACACACACACACACACACACACACACACACACACACACACACACACACACACACACACACACACCACACACACACACACACACACACACACACACACACACACACACACCTGCATAAGCGCGCATACAGGCGCCTATCTACCCACAATCATACCTACATGCATGATAATCATGCTCCTGCGATATTTGCACGAAGACCATTTCAATGGAATCTATAGACGAAGCTTTGAGATTTACTAGGAACCAGACACGTATGAATTTGAAAG
>CM060340.1:36915522-36920522 GCA_030674155.1 Stramonita haemastoma
AGTGTGTGTGTGTCTGTGTATGTGTGTGTTGTGTGTTGTGTGTGTGTGTGTGTGTGTGTGTGTGTGTGTGTGTGTTGTGTGTGTCTGTGTATGTGTGTGTTGTGTGTTGTGTGTGTGTGTGTGTGTGTTGTGTGTGTCTGTGTATGTGTGTGTGTTGTGTGTTGTGTGTGTGTGTGCGTGTGCGCGTGTGTGTGTTTGTGTGAAGTAAAGGGTAGACATGGTAAAAACTTTCTCTAACAAACACCTCAGCAAAGACTTTTAACCCAATCGATCAAACTTTCAACCAACCAACCAACCATCTAAGCAATCCACCAACCTGCTAAGCAGACTTCAACAAACGAACCAACTAAACAAAGCAACCATCCAACCAACCAACCAACCAATCCACCAACCTTTCAACAAACAAAGCAGCCAATCCATTAACCAACCACCAAACACCAACCAACAAAACTAATCTATCAACCAAACAAATCAATCAATCAACCAACCAACCAACCAACCAAACCATCCAACCAACCAATCCAACCAACCAAACCATCCAACCAAACCAACCAACCAAACCAACCAACCAATCCAACCAACCAAACCATCCAACCAAACCACCAACCAAACCAACCAACCAAACCAACCAACCAAACCATCCAACCAAACCAACCAACCAAACCAACCAACCAAACCATCCAACCAAACCATCCAACCAAACCATCCAACCAAACCAACCAACCAAACCAACCAACCAAACCATCCAACCAAACCAACCAACCAAACCAACCAACCAAACCAACCAACCAAACCATCCAACCAAACCAACACCAACCAAACCAAGCAAACCAAACCAACCAACCAACCAAACCAACCAACCAAACCAACCAACCAAACCAAGCAAACCAAACCAACCAACCAAACCAACCAACCAAACCAAGCAAACCAAACCAACCAACCAACCAAACCAACCAACCAACCAAACCAACAAACCAAACCAACCAACCAAACCAACCAACCAAACCAAGCAAACCAAACCAAGCAAACAAACCAACCAACCAGACCCACAAACCAAACCAACCAACCAACAACCAACCAAACCAAGCAAACCAAACCAACCAACCAACCAACCAACCAAACCAACCAACCAAACAACCAACCAAACCAACCAAACCAAACCAACCAACCAAACCAACCAACCAAACCAACCAACCAAACCAAGCAAACCAAACCAACCAACCAAACCCACAAACCAAACCAACCAACCAAACCAACCAACCAAACCAACCAACCAAACCAACCAACCAAAAACCCAACCAACCAAACCAACCAACCAAACCAACCAACCAAACCAACCAACCAAACCAACCAACCAAACCAACAAACCAACACCAAACCAACCAAACCAAACCAACAACCAAACCAACCAACCAAACCAACCAACCAAACCAACCAACCAAACCAACAAACCAAACCAACCAAACCAAAACCAACCAACCAAACAACAAACCAACACCAACCAACCAACCAAACCAACCAACCAACAAACCAACCAACCAAACCAACCAACCAAACCAACAACCAAACCAACCAACCAAACCAACCAACCAAACCAACCAACCAAACCAACCAACCAAACCAACCAACCAAACCAAACCAAACCAAAACCAACCAACCAAACCAACCAACCAAAACCAACAAACCAAACCAACCAACCAAACCCAAAACCAAACCAACCAACCAAACCAACAAACCAAACCAACCAACCAAACCACAAACCAAACCAACACAAACCAAACCAAACCAAACCAATCAAATCAGTCCACTCCAATTCTGCCAGGAGTGGGGATGGTGATGGGGGAGCTTCAGAGGGCGGGGGTGGCAGACGACACTCTGGTGCTCTACACCTCCATCGGGGTCCCCCCTTCCCCAGGCTGCCAACACCCTGTACGAACCCGGCATGGCTGTCCCCTCCTCCTCTCCTCCCCCCTCCACAAAGACCGCTGGGCCCAGGTAAGAAAGTTAAGGGAGGGATGATGATGACGATGATGATGATGATGATGTGATGATGGTGATGATGGTGATGGTGGGTGATGGTGATGGTGATGATGGTGATGATGATGATGATGGTGATGGTGATGGTGATGGTGGTGGTGGTGGTGATGGTGGGTGATGGTGGTGATGATGGTGATGATGATGGTGATGATGATGGTGATGATGATGGTGATGATGGTGGTGGTGATGGTGGTGATGATGATGATGATGATGATGATGATGATGATGATGATGATGATGATGATGATGATGATGATGATGATGATGATGATGATGATTCTTCGATTTATTTGAGGTGGGGGGGAGGAAGAGGGGAGGAGGAGAGAGTAGAGAGAGAGAGGAGAGAGAGAGAGAGAGAGAGAGAGAGAGAGAGAGAGAGAGAGAAGGTGAGAGAGAGAGAAGAGAAGAGAGAGAGAGAGAGAGAGAGAAGAGAGAGAGAGAAGAGAGGAGATTTGATTGATTTGATTGATTGATTTATTCTTTTATATCGAGGATAATGGAATAAGCACTCTTGTGCTTTTTTAATTACGTCCAGTCCCCGTGTGTATGTAGTTTTGTAATTGTCATCCTGTCCCACAGGCACACGATGGCCTACTCTTACGAAAAGCGGAACAGGATTTAACGTGTTGCGCATAATGCTCTGCGTGCGTTCACACACGCGGGCCTCGGTTGTAAAGTCTCATCCGAAGGACTTTTTGGGGAGAGTGGAGTCAGCACTGATGTTAACCCAGGAGAAAATCTCCTCGACCGGACTCGAACCTGGGTCGTCAAATTGCCAGTGCAATGTTCTGACCACTAGGCTATCCGTCCCTAGTGATGCTCGTGTTGCGGTTTGTTGGGGGGGGGGGGTGTTCGGTTGTTCGGTAGGTTGGTTGTTTTGTTTTTGTGTTTTTTTTAATGACTGTTCATGACTTAACGCTTGTGTAATTTTTTGTTGTTGTTATTTCAACTTGTTCTAACCGAACTCATGGGGTCAGGATAGCTCAGTGGTTAGAGCACTCGCTTTCCTCAAGCTAAGGTTAAGCAGCATCGAGCGTGGTTACCAGTTGGATGGGTGACCGTTTGGCGCGTCTTGGTTTCAGTACAGTCCTCCCAGTTCACCCAGCTGTAAATGGGTACCTGTCCTCTTTAGGGTCAGGGAAGGTAAAGCAGCGAGGGAGAGGAATGGGCGCCGCCCTCAACATGCTGGTCCCTGGAGAAGTGAGTCTCTGATGCCTCGCTCCCCTACGACTACATAGGTTATGGAACACCTTTACCTTTACCTATAATCAAACTCAAAACATACATTCCAATACTTTTTTAAAAATCTACCTACTCAGTGTTACATCTTCCACACCGAAGAAAAAGATGAAAATAACTTAAACCTTTGTCCACTTGTGTTGTTTGGGGTTTTTTGGTGTTTTCTTTTTTTACTTTTTGTCCTATATAACCTTTGTCAATTTGGGGGGGGGTTTATCTTTTTTTTTCTCCTATAACCTTTGTCCATCTTTGTTTTTACTTATTATGTCTTATAACATTTTTAGTTTTAGTTTTTACTTGTTTTTTCCTGTAACCTTTGTCTACTCATGTTTGTACTTGTTTTCTCTTATATAACCTTTGTCCGTTTTTGTTTTTTACCTGATTGTCGTATATAACCTTTTACAATTTTTGACTTTTTACTTGTTTTATGTTATAACCATTGTCCATTTTGTTTTTTTCTTGTTTCCCCTAGATAACCTTTGTCCATTTTTTTTTTTTACTTTTCTCTTATAACCATTACCTTTTTTTTTTACTTGTTTGACCTATAGAACCTTTGTCCATTTTTTTGCTCGTTTCCTCTTATAACCATTACCATTTTGTTTTTCACTTGTTTTTCTTATATAACCGTTGTCCATTTTTTTGTTTTTTTACTTGTTTGTCCTATATAACCTTTTACAATTTTTTTTTATTTTTTACTTGTTTTCTCCTGTAACCTTTGCCATCTTTGTTTTTTTACTGGTTAGTCATATATAATCTTTTTCCATTTTTGTTTTTTACTGGTTTTCTCTTATTACATTTGTTCATTTTTGTGGAGGGTTTTTTCCCTTTTCTCTTATAACCGTTACCGTTTTTTATTTTACCTGTTTGTCCTTTATCACCTTTGTCCATTTCGCTTTTCACTTGTTTTTCCTATATAACTGTTGTCCATTTTTGTTGTTTTACTTATTTTTCTTATAACTTTTGTCCTTTTTTGTGGGGGGGGGGGGGTTGTTGTTTTTTATACTTTTCTCTTATAACCGTTACCGTTTTTTACTTGTTTGTCCTTTATAATCTTTGTCTTTTTTTTTTTTACTTGTTTTCTCTTATAACTTTTGACCGTTTTTGTTTTTTGTTTCTCTTACAACTTTCGTCCACTTTTCTTTTTCACTTGTTTTTCTTATATAACCGTTGTCCAATTTTTTTTTTTTTTTACTTGTTTATCTCCTATATAACCGTTGTCCATTTTTTGTCTTTTACTTGTTTGTCCTATATAACCTCTTACAATTTGTTGTTGTTGTTGTTGTTTTACTTGTTTTATCTTACAACCGTTGTCTAATTTTTGTTTTTTACCTGTTTGTCCTATATAATCTATTTTTGTTTTTTGCTTGTTTCCTTTTATACTTTATTTGTTTTTATTGTTTCCCTTATATAACCATTTTACATTTTTTTGTTTTTACTTATTTGTCTCATAACCTTTTCTATTTTGAGTTTTTACTTGTTTTCTCTTATAACCTTTGTCATTTTAAAATTTTACTCTTTTTTTCTTATAACCTTTACCCATCTTAATTTTTTACTTGTTTGTCTTATAATAACCTTTTACAATTTTTATTTTTTACTTGTTTCCTCTTAAACCTTTACAATTTTTTTTTTCTTGTTTGTTCCATATAACCTTTTACAATTTTTTGTTGTTTTTTTTACTTGTTTTCTCTTATATAACCTTTTACAATTTTTTGAGTTTTTTTACT